>SNQJ01S0179732.1:0-12728 GCA_010110895.2 Picea sitchensis | reverse complement strand
AAATCACAGAGGAAACAAACTCATAACACAGTCTTAACGGAATCAGGAGTCTTCAAATTGCTTTGTATTAAATTTCAAAAGGAGAGAGCCTCTATTACAATCAACCAAAAAGGTCAAGCCCCTTTTCTTTCTTCTAATTTCATATTTATACAAACTTCTACATGTTGGAATTTCAATCGTTCCAGGAGTCTTTTCGGTTACAAAAAATAAGAGATTAAACGTTTCAATTCTTTGTCTTTGTCCTTCCTTCAGGCAAATGGAACACCTTCCTTTCTTTTCTCTTCAAATTCTAAAAATATAACAGGAAGACACTTGTCATTATTTGATACCAGAAACCTACCCCTTCGCATGCTCGGTGCAAGTGGTGCACCTCTCCCCCAACTGGACTATCAACCTGGAAGGTTCTGTTTGATTATTTTCCTCAAAAGTGTAATAATCCTTCACTAATTGTGGCAACTTTCCTTCTACCTGTCGGTCTTCGACGCTAATAGAACATAAATGTACACTTGGTTTTATTAGCCATTTATCTATTTGGACTATATCCGTCTGGGTTATCTGTGATATTTCAACCAATTCTCTTTCCTCATTCTCTTTGATATTGAGCAGGTGCTTGGCTATATTAATCTGGCCCGATGTCTCAGTGATGTTTTCACTGTCGAGATCCAACAAAATCCCATCTATGAAGCCGAAATTTTCTTCACAAGATTTTATTACCTCTTTAGCTCATTGTCTGCCTTCTAATATGTGTTGCTCCCATGCCTTCAGCAAGATGTTACCTCGGGTCTTCTCTGGGATGGAAATACTGGAACTACTGCATGTTTCCTTTTTTGGCTTGGCTATAACAGCCTCTTGGAAAGCGACCTGAACCACCCCAGCTTCTTTTTCTCTGAAGGAGATGTTTTCCAATACTCGATCAATGAGTTGGCAGTGGTTTTGAATAGTTTCCACTTTAGCAAGTAAATCTTGTTGAGATGCCGACACTCTTTTTCGGATTTCTATGGCTTGGGATTAGAATATCTCGATATCTATCATCTGGCTTTTAGAGAAATTTAATTTGGCCTGTAATTTCCCTATCAATTCTCCTTGTTGGCTTATCTGTGATTGGCTAGTCTGAGCCATCTGTTGTGTCTATTCAAGATCAGATTTGAGTCGCCCGGTTTCCTTTTGATCAGTTACCCTAGCTATCTCTATACCTGTCTTTGCCTGATCTCTGGCGGTTGCTTATATTGTAGCCATCTTATCCTCCAAAGTTTTGATCAAGCGGTTTTTATGTTTCAACTATTCTTTTAGGGACTCAACAGAATATTGGTTGGTGGTAGCAAAAGCCCCCAACGTCCCTGCTAACTGAGTTGCAAATTCCTATTTTTTCATGGCTCTCCCATTAGCAAGGGTTTTGAATTTCTTAGGTACCGTGCCTGCTTCTTGATAAAGTTCTTGTCTCACAACAGCCTTTCTCTTCTTATCGAAGAAAAATTTGTTCGTAGGAAACTCTTCCAAAGTTATGGGCATTAGTTATTCGTCAAAAATCCATCTTGTGTCTGGGATCCCCTTTGTTGACTGTATGGGAGTAACAGAAAAGATGGGGCTGTTGATCTTCTTGGATGATTTCTTCGGCGTAACAACCGAGGCTGGTTGGCTTAGAGGATTAGGGATCTTGACTTCCTGTTTCGGGGCCCTAGTTTGCTTCTTCTTTTCCTGATGTTCCTATTGGTCAGGTCCTGAATCTTTGGAGCCCTTGGCTTCTATTTGTTGTACATCTACAGTCGGTGGGTTCTTACCCTGTAAGACTGGGGGAAGGCAAATCCACCGGTGTTCCTAAAATTTGAAGAAAGAAACCATCTCCTCGGGCGACAAGGTTTGAATCTAACTTAGGACCTCGGCATAGGATCTCACCCCTCGAAAGATATCATCATGAGGTGAATGCTCATGTTCATACCTTTTAAGGCCACAACTTGCCATGTGATTACCCACAATCCTGTGTGGGTCATGATTCTTGAACTCAATGTGGAATAATTTAATATCCTCCAAAGTCGCTACCTCATATTTTGCGTGTCCAAAATCTAATAAAGAATATTTGTTCGAATGAATGGGGAAGGGCAGCCATACCTTCTTCGAAAATCCTTTAAGCTCCTTGCTTATGCCACCAATCACAATTTGCCTAGCGATTTCGTGACAAACCAGCCTATCCGGTATGAATAATGGTAGAGCATAGGGGGGAACATAGATGTCGAAAACCCTGATGTATGAAAATTTTGCCTCTACGTACCAGTCAGCCACGTTGCTTAAGTTGGTGGCGGTGCTATCTAAAATCCTGGGCGGTGGGTTGCCAAAGATGGAGATATGCATTGGTACCGTTACCCAATTGAAAATTTCATATATAAATTATGTTGCCTTATCTTCCCAAAGTTTGGAGTGGTAGACATGGATAGTCTCAGCCTCAGATGGAGTCCAGCTCCAGTTCATTAGAGGGAAAGGCGTCATGAAACAGACAACATCCATGATGTAGGCGGACATAAAAAATGAAGCGACCTTTCCATTCACCGTCTGCATCCTATATTCAGTAATCCAGTTGGTTAAATTGTATGACAACAATTTAGCCCAGTCGAAGAACATCCTTCAACAACTGTATGAATGAGAGGCACCCACGGGAGAAAAAAATATGCGGTGTTGTAACACCCCCATTTCCCCTAATTTGTAATTAATCATAGAATAGGAATTACCATGCTAATGCATCAGGAAAATGTAAATGTATTATTGTTTGAGTTGCCAATAACTGACTGTGGGGGTGAAGCCTTGAAAGTACTGGCCATGATATCACTAGAGGAAGAATGTGAAAACCATACAAGAGGGTTCATATATCAAATAACCCCAAATATTCATGATAAGAATGACAAACCTCCTTCGAATCCCAGGGAAAGGAAAGCAGTCAATGAAGAAAGGATGGTGGTTGAATCACCAACCACCCCCATGAATGGAAACATGGGTTGTCAGCCTGAAGTATTGCAGGGACCTACAGACCTGAGTTTCCTTCTGATAGAAGGAACAGGATATGTTGGCAAAACCATCCAAGGTAAGAGGGACACACGGGAGAGGAGACACCAGACACCAGACGAGGAGGGCAGAAGCTCACAAGGGAGAAGCGCGAATCTCTCCAACGAATCACGAATAGAAGGCCATGAGATTGATGTCGAAGAGCATCTAAGAAACCTCACCAAGGCCACAACCGAGTGAGAAAGCTCTGAGTTGCAGAAAACAGGACCCGAACATAAGCTAAAACAGAGAGAGAACACTCGAGAACCGTGAGAATTTCATGGTGATATCATGGCTTGGCACGGGGGTGGCTAGAGTGCTAAGAATGAATGCCTATGTGCCTATGGTCGGGTGGAAGGATGAACACCCACAGTCAGTTGGTTGGCGGCAACCTGTAATAGATAAGTGATTTCTTACTCTATGTAATTTAGCGGTAACTGGGCATGAATTTGGTTATACTGGGTATGTTTCGGGAATTGTGCTTGATTTATGAATGGATATACTATGTCCCTTTCCTTACTGCTTGGTTGTATATGTAGGCTAGTAAGAAATTATATGGATAGGACATGATTGGTACTGGTAAATGCTTGTGTCCTGTGGCTGCTTGAGTTAGAGCCACTAACTGTGAGATCGTCAACCTTAGGCATAGTCTCATGTACACATGCCATCCTTCCTAGTTGTCTAGAGTACGTTGGAGAATGAATTTTGTTAAGCTCGGGAGAGGTAGTGTAGTTATGCATTGACTCCCTGTGAGGCAAGTAGAGGCCGAGACTCACCCAAGTCTTAGACTTGACGAATGTGTGCAAGGGGTGCGCGAAAGACTCTTCTAAGAGTCAAGCCCAAGAGAAAGAGCACAAAGCTCTTAATTCTTTCATAGCTGAGAAAGCTCAGGAGGAAAAACACTTTTCGTAAAGTGCTGGTGAGACCCAATAGTCAGTTTGCAGTAGAAGATTGAAGGCTGAGACCTTTGAAGTGTCAAACTATTCCGAAATCGGGAAGAAAGTGTGAGCTCAGGGAGGAGCTACAGTTACTGTCAGATCTCACGTGGATAGCCGATAGCCATCGGATCCAGGAGAAACTGCACGAGGTTTAACCCTCGCATACACAAAGGTGAGGACTCATAAAAGTCCTAAAAATATCAGGACCGTCCATTTAAGAGGACACGTGGTAGAGATCCGAACCCATCAGGGTTTCGGATACCGGAAAGTTGAAGGACTAGAATCATGGAGTCGTTGCATCATGAACTCCTGGTTTGCGAAATCCCAATATAGGAGAGGAGCCATCGGATTTCAGTATTTCGGTTATTCAGAGTTCGGAATGTAGAGGAGGCTGTGGTCTTGGTACCATGAGTTTCAAACTCCCGGTACGCGAAAAAATGAAAGCATCGGGACCGTCCATTCCAGAGGACATGTGGTAGAGGTCTGAACCCATCAGGGTTTCAGATATTGGGAGTTTGAAGGACCAAGAGTTTGATCGCAGTGGATTCGCGAAATCGCAAATCCTGAAGTCTTGAAAGGTACATGCGGTTGAGGTTTCAGGGAAATCCCCAAAAGGAGATTTTGGTAATTCGGTTACCGGAAAAACAAGACTTAAGATTTCTGAACTCTTGACCCATAAAACCCCAAAAGGATCTAAGCCATTGGATCAAGAGAGGCTTTGAGTCGTTGATCTCACTCAGGAGAAGGAGGACTAGAATTTCAAGATTCGACACTTCGGTACTTCGGATACCGGGAGTACGAGAGGACAAGGAATTGGCGTAACAGGATTCACGAAGTCCCGAAACGCGAAATCCAGAAAGCGTTTGGAGGAGTAGTGTCGGGTCATGGAACAGGGACAGGTTTCGACATACCGAGGTTTGGGATTTTGGAAGTTCCGAGGACAAGGAACTGAGGCACTTTGCGTTGAGACTCCCGAAGTCGTGAACCACGACGTATTGTTGGAATGGGTGTGTGAAATTGTGGATAAGTATTGTTTGTCACAGAATTGCGAAATCGTGAATTTTGAAACCCCGAAAGGAGGTGGGTCATCAATCAAGTTGGATCATAGTCGTTGGTTCAAGAGGGACATGGACCATTAATCCCTCAGCAGAGATATTTCGGTATTTCGACAACCGGGGTTATAAAGAGTAAGAGAGTTGGGACTCTTGATCCATGAAATCCCTAAAGGATCCAAACCGTTGGAGGCTTACAACCATTGATCTCCCTTTAGAGAGGGAACTTCAGAGATTTCAGAGTTTTGGGGATTTGAAAGGGAGAGGAAGAGACATTGCATCGTGATTTCACGAATCGCGAAAAGTTGGTAAGTGATTTTTCGATTAAGCGTGTGGTCATAGAATAAGTTCACGTGGACAAGACCCAAGTGGGGAGCTTGTCACTCGCCAGCCCTTTCGGGGTTTGGCATTTCAGAATTTTGGGGTTTGAAGAGTCGAAATAATTGACTCTCTTGCATCGCTGAGTCACAAAATGTGAAAGGTGCCTCTTGTCTTGGCCTGTGGTCATAACCAACGATGACATGGAGGTGGATAAGGGAAGAGCTAGCCTATGCAAGGCCCCCGTAGGAATTTGGGGATTCTATCCCTTGAGGAAGAGAGAAAAAATTATTATGTCATAGTGGGTATGTGACAAATTGGTATTAGAGCATGGTTACAACACTTGGCCTGCTTGGGCTCATGTATGAGCCGCGTAAGGAGATTTTGTTATCTGCATTTACTCCTTGAGGAGAAGGGTTGCAGATTGAACCTGTGATTTTGGGATTTCTTGTTGAACTCCAACAAACGAATTATATTGTTCCTTTGTCAAAATGATAACTACTCTTATAGGGGTAGGAATGCACTGATCAGTATTACTGATAAGACCTGAGTGTGAATAACATAGGTGGAATAATTTTTTCTATGAAGCCGCACTAGCCAGAAAAGGGACAGGAACTGAGTTGTTCTTTTATAGTGTGACGATGGCTACCTACTAAAGCATGTAGAGTCTCTTGCAATTGATATGGATGGTTAGGCAAGAATTAATATCTAAATGAATAACTCCTTCATGATTTGGGAAATCTGGTAAGGACTAGTAGGATCCTTAGGAAGTTATGATTATTGCATTATTAAAAGACTAAAATCTAAGCCTATAACTCCTCATGATTGAGAGGACTGATGAAAATATGTAGGGTCAGATTACCTGACCTATAATGGTTAGGATCAATGACAAGGATAATCTGTTTGAGCAAGATCAAGAGGAGTCCTTTGGGACTGTTGCTAATTCCCAAGAGTGACCCTTATTGGTTGTTCCCATAAAGAGAGGGTAGCATCCGTATGAGTTATGACTATGAGATTAGTCCTGTAAGTAACTTAAAAGCTCAGAAAAGATAGCGGGGAAATTTCGTATGCCGAGTGTGCATATAGAGCACAAGGAGTGCATATAGAAGCAAGCTTGCATTAAAGTTTGAATGTTTCGAAGAGTTGAAGCGTTCAAAGGTGAAGCGCACAAAACTGAAGTTCGAAGAAAGAACAAGTATGGAGGATTTAGCGGGACAAATCCTTCAGAAAAGAGTTTTGAAGATTGGATAGGATCAAGACTCAAGATCCATTCAGAAAGAACCGAAATGCTTTGAGTTGTTTGATCTCGGAGAAGTAGCGCATTGGTTAGTTGCGAGGAGATACCAGAATTTCGCCAAACCAAAAGGCTTGGAAGAAGCAATGAGAAATTCACGAAAAGATCATAGTCGTTGATCAAGGAGCGATCTGGACCATTGATCGTCCAAAGAGAATTTCGTAGTTTCAAAGATCGAAGGATTCAAGGTTCTTCATAACGGAAGCCCCGAAGTCGCAAAACACGAAATCGTGACATAGTCACAACCGTTGGTTGGAGAGCCGTTGGTGACCGTTAATCTGATTCGAAATTTCAACATTTCGGGTATCGAGAGTCTGAACAGACGGTGGAATTCTTGGAGGAAGGAATACCGAAATTTCGTGAAGTGTTAGATCTAGTTGATCAGTGAAGAAGATAAGGCTGATAACCTCTCATCACTCACAAGCTCAAAAGGAATAGTATCCGTTAGATTGGTATCAATGAGAGTCATTGATCTAGAGCTTCGAGGTTTTGGCTATTGGGAAACGGTGGAGCATTGTCCATGGATTTGGCGAAACACAAGACCCCGACGTGTGTCTAGGAGTTGACCCCAGGTACCGAGCGAAGGGTCATGTGAATCAAAGAGCCGAGAAAACCTTAGCTTTGGTCTTTCGGGTTTTCATATTTTGGGGATTGAAGAACCAGAGTTCCTTGCAACAGGAATCCCGAAATCGCGAAATGCGAAGCGCATTTTTTTTTGGATTGTGGTCACCGCCGGTGGTCGCATGAGGAGAAGGCATGACCTAGCATGATGAATACTTATCTATGTTCAATTGTACTTGAGTGCATGAATTTAATGCATTATGAAGCTTCATAATAGGAAGCTAATTATTAATACCGGTAAGGTATGAATGATATTAAATGTGCAATTAATACACATGTATGTAAGAGTATAAGTATATTAGAGGCCCAATATGATTTCCCTGATGAGTGAAATGAGAAGCAAGTATTTCTCTTGTCCAGATTAAATGAATACTATGGAGGCATAGTTGACTCCATTCTGGGGAGTCAGGAAGGTTATGTTCCAAATAATAGCCTAAGGGGAATGTGTTCCATTTCCTCAGGAAGTACCAATATAATTAGATGAAAGGGAGTTGCATGCCGAATGAGTTCTTGGTGGAGGAACTGTGTAAGGACTTTGTCAGAAGAACAAAGTCACAACCCTAATAATTGTTGAAGGTTGGACAATGGGCTACAAGGCCTGTCCATATATATAAGAATCCTGGATTACATTTTGAAAGAATCATGTAATTAATAGAAGACTAACAACTAAGTATTGGCCATTCCGATAATTGAATGGAAGTATGTAGGATACACATGTTCATGATTCATTATGAGAAAAGAGTTGTTATTAAATCATGTTGCAGTATCCCAAAAAGGGTTAGGGTGAGGCCTAACCAAGGCAGCTCAAGGAAAAGAGAAGGAAGATTCTGACAGGGAGTATAATTGCAAAAGTAGAGAAGAGACAGTAAGGCCTTGGAGATAACTCGATTGGGCTAAAAATCCCCAGGCTATGTAGAAAGAATTTGAAGAAGGGTAGAGCCTCAGTTCTTTCCTTGCTGTGCATTATGTTTTCTATGGGATGAGAAAGCTAGTACATTGATGAACGAAAATGTTTTGACACCATAGTGATGATGGTTGTAATACTGTGAAAACGATTTAAAACTGTTGTGTTGCACTCATGAAAACATTAAGGATAGTGTGATGAATTACATGTGGATATGCTGGGACATGTCTGCAAATATTTTATTAATTTAAATGCTATGGTACCCTCATTTTAATTTACATGACGACTAATGTGCCTATGGTTTAATTCATGTGTAGAAATAAATACTATTGGAACTGTTGAGAAAGACAGTTGCCAATGATGGGCAACCTCAAATAGAGGATTACTATGAGAAGGTTCTTGTGGAACGATTATTGAAAGGACTTTAAAAGCCCCCATACAGCACCACTGATGGGATAATATCAGAGAGAGAGTGCTAGCAGCCAAGAACTGGTATAAACATATTCGTGCCTGTGTGGCACAAGATATGAAGGGATTTGGTAAGAACCCCTTCTGAAATATTTCATCGTCTTAGTGTTATGCATGAACTTTGAAAGGAAATTGTATGCCTTGGATACCCAAGTAAGGTATGATTCAAGAAGGAGAACATGAATGATGGAGGTATGAACCTCTGGTAGTAAACATTGTTTGTAACCCTTGGAAGAGTTCATGAACTGATATGTCATGAATGCATGGAAAATCAAGGAATGTGTAAAGGCATTCATGTGAAACTTTTGAGTTCATGTGTATTGATTTGGGATTGTGATTGACCTATAGCAAGCAGTATGGTCCTGCTATAATAATGAAATAAAAATGAATAAACCATATGAGGAAGAGGTTGGTTAAATTCCAACACCCCATGGCCAAGAACCAGTCATAAAGTGTGGAGAACTTGAATAACAATGCAAGAGTTCATTGGGTATGAATGTGGCCAGGGATAGTGGCACATTTGTTAAAACCCTTTGAAATGTTGAATTACATTTTGAATATATATATATATATATATACATGGAAAATCTAACAATTTGTTTGACTGATTGAAGAATGAATTGCAGGAAGCAGAGGGTCATGGATATGGCAGTAAAGTAAGCCCATAGGAAAAACCGATTTCCTGCTGAGACAAACTACAAGGAATGGTATTTCCTTTTGAGAAAGTGAATTTGATTATTAGTATGCACCATTCTAAAATTATTGTGATGATGTTGTAAAGGTGTAATAAAATGTATGTGCATGAGAACTAACAATTTGATTAGCTGAGGAATGACTGCATGAAGAAGGAGTCTTGGATATGGCAATGTTGTAAGTCGATAAGGAAGACCGATTTCCTACTGAGCTAAAATGTTATGGGAAGGAAAGTCCCATAATTATGAATCTGGTTCCTGTGTGGAACAAATATGAAAACAAATTGTGGAATAGGAAATTTGTAGGTGACAGATTTACAATAGAATTATGAAAGTTAGGATTTATAATGATGTCCCACGAACCTTGTGTACCTATGATACAGGTGAGAAGAAAAGATTTGTTCTGAAAGGACAGATGAAGGCTGTCACAGCTGAAAATGATGAACGTGGCTACTGCTGAGCCATGAAAACCCCATGATAAGCCATGATCACTTGAAAATTATTGTGTTGAGGTAACACAATCCGGAGGGATGCCTCGGCAGAGAAAATATGAGGGACACCTCAACTGTAAGACTCGATAGAGTCTCTAAAATTTTCTCGTGCAAGAAAACCGCGGCAGGGAAAGATGGATCACCCGAGGGACTGTATAACAGTGAAGGGGATGCTTGAGCCTGGCCTGGAGGGTGAGTGACTGTAGGGAAGAGGAGACCTTAATAATTCTTGTAAATTATTGGGGTCATGCACACAGTGGGTAGTTTCCTGTGCGGAAAAACCTTGGAAAGGATGATAAAATCATGATAGCTCTTGTGAACTATTGAATTGGAATCATGCACCCAATGGGTACGTCAAGAAAAGAGATGAGCATGGATAACAAAACTCCATGTTGATACAGATCCAAAAACTGCACAGATAAGTACTATGCAAGAATATGAATTTTCCTTTTTAATTTTGAACAATAGTAAGATGTTTTCGCACAAAATTATGATTAATGTGCTTGTTGTCCAAGAATTATTGAAGGCAAGTGACGAAGGCTAAGATTCTGAAAGAGGACTTGACCTAGGATGAAGGTCAATACTTATAAAGTGGTCGAATGAGAAAGGCATCACAGGTGTTTTCAGAAAAGAACACTGAGGATGATGTTCCTTTAAGGGGGAGGGAATTGTAACACCCCTATTTCCCCCAATTTGTAATTAATCATAGAATAGGAATTACCATGCTAATGCATGAGGAACATGTAAATGTATTATTGTTTGAGTTTCCAATAACTAACTGTGGGGGTGAATCCTTGAAAGTACTGGCCATGATATCACTAAGGGAAGAATGTGAAAACCATACAAGAGGGTTCATATATCAAATAACCCCAAATATTCATGATAAGGATGACAAACCTCCTTCGAATACCAAGGAAATGAAAGAAGTCAATGAAGAAAGGATGGTGGTTGAATCACCAACCACCCCCATGAATGGAAACATGGGCTGTCAGCTCGAAGTACTGCAGGGACCTGCAGACCTAAGTTTCCTTCTGACAAAACGAACAGGATAGGTCGACGAAACTGTCCAAGGTAAGAGGGACATAGGGGAGAGGAGACACCAGACACTAGATGAGGAGGGCGAAATCTCACAAGGGAGAAGCATGAATCTCTCCAACGAATCATGAATAGAAGGTTGTGAGCTTGATGCCGAAGAGCATCTGAGAAACCTCGTCGAGGCCACAACCGAGTGAGAAAGCTCCGAGTTGCAAAAAACATGACACGAACAGAAGCTAAAAAAGACAGAGAACCCTCAAGAACCGTGAGAATTCCCTGGTGATATCATGGCTTGGCATGGGGGTGGCCAGAGTGCTAAGAATTAATGCCTCTGTGCCTATGGTCGGGTGGAAGGATGAACACCCACAGTAAGTTGGTTGGAAGCAACCTGTAATAGATAAGTGATTTCTTACTTTGTGTAATTTAGCAATAACTGGGCATGAATTTGGTTATACTGGGTATGTTTCGGGAATTGTGCTTGATTTCTGAATGGATATACTGTGTCCCTTTCCCTACTGCTTGGTTGTATATTTAGGCCAGTAAGAAATTATATGGATAGGACATGATTGGTACCAGTAAATGCTTGTGTCCTGTGGCTGATTGACTTAGAGCCACTAACTATGAGATTGTCAACCTTAGGCATAGTCTCATGTACACATGCCAGCCTTCCTAGCTGTCTAGAGTCCCTTGGAGGATGAATTCTGTTAAGCTCGGGACAGGTAGTGTAGTTATGCACCGACTCCCTACGAGGCAAGTAGAGGCCGAGACTCACCCAAGTCCTAGACTTGACAAATATGTGCAAGGGGTGCGCGGAAGACTCTTCTAAGAGTCAAGCCCATTGGAAAGAGCGCAAAGCTCTTAATTCCTTCATAGTCGAGAAATCTCAGGAGGGACAACACTTTTCGTAAAGTGATGGCGAGACCCAATAGTCGGCTTGCAGTAGAAGATCGAATGCTGAGACCTTTGAAGTGTCGAACTATTCTGAAATCAGGAAGAAAGCATGAGCTTAGGGAGGAGCTATAGTTACCATCAGATCTCGCATGGATAGCCGATAGCCATTGGATCCAGGAGAAGTTGCACAAGGTTTAACCCTCACATACGCAAAGGTGAGGACTCATAAAAGTCTTGAAAAGATCAGAACCGTCCATTTAAGAGGACACATGGCAGAGATCCAAACCCATCAGGGTTTCGGATACCAAAAGGTTGAAGGAATAGAATCGTGGAGTCACTGCATCGNAGAGGAGCCATCAGATTTCGTTATTTTGGCTATTCGGAGTTCAGAACGTAGAGGAGGCTATGGTCTTGGTACCATGAGGTTCAAACTCTAGGTACGCGAAACAGCGAAAGCATCGAGACCATCCATTCCAGAGGACACATGGCAGAGGTCCGAACCCATTGAGGTTTTGGATACCTGGAGGTTGAAGGACCAAAATTTTGGTCACAGCGGATTCACAAAATCGCAAATCCCGAAGTCCTGAGAGGTACACGCGGTTGAGGTTTCGAGGAAATCCCCGAAAGAAGATTTCAGTAATTCGATTACCGGGAAAAAAAGAGGTAAGAGTTCTGAACTCTTGACCCATAAAACCCCAAAAGTATCTGAGTCGTTGGATCATGAGAAGCTTTGAGTCATTTATCTCACTCAGGAGAAGGAGGACCAAAATTTCAAGATTCAGCACTTCGGTACTTTAGATACCGGGAATACGAGAGGACAATGAATTGGCGCAACAGGATTCGCGAAGTCCCGAAACGTGAAATCTCGAAAGAATTTGGAGGAGTAATGTTGGGTCACGGAACAGGGATAGGTTTTGACATACTGAGGTTCGGGATTTCGAAAGTTCCGAGGACAAGGAACCTGGGCGCTTTGCGTTGAGACTCCTGAAGTTGC
>SNQJ01S0179730.1:19384-38974 GCA_010110895.2 Picea sitchensis | reverse complement strand
TTAGTAGTTTATAATTAGTTTAGTATAGTTAGTTTAAGTTTGTTTTATTAGTTTCTAGTTTCCTCTTTTTAGTTTAATTTCTTTTATTTTAGTTAGTTAGTTTGTCTTACTTTGTTTTATTAGTTTCTAGTTTCTTTAGTTTACATTACTCAGCTCAGATCAATTCTCTCTCTGGTTTTCTTAGGAGACCTTAGAGCGGCCAACGGAGCCGTTAAACTCGTCAGGGTGGTCCATTCCGAACGACTTGGGTTATTTAGACAACCCCGGACCGGTTCCACTCTCCCAGTTGACGGATGGAATGTTTCGCCCGTCAACAAGTATCCATTCATGGGTGTTGTATATGCATGTTCATTGTGCTTCATGTCCAAATACATTTATGAATCTTGCGGTCCAAAACCCATGACTAGGGTTGACATCAATGACAACAACCAATCTTCCAACATCATGGAGGGGACAAGAGCTGCCAGTCTTTTCACTTTTAGGACCTCTGAATCATTCCTTTAGATCAAATAGATCTTCTAGATTAGATACACCTTTTAGGATCATATGGGCCTTTGATCTATCCATATGTTGGTCTTCCATAGGACCCATTTCCGTTGAGTTCTCTTGGAACTCTTCATCATCAATAGCAAGATCTTTGAAACTGTCCTGATTGGTCAAAAAACTTATGATCTGTTCATCTCCTTCGAAGACTTTCCAATTAGAAATGTTATTAGGTATCAATGTCTTGTAGAGAAGTTCTACAATGAATCGAGAGGCTTCATAATCTTCTAAGGGAGATAGCCTAGAAGCGGTTGTGGCTAGGGAATCGACAAGGGTATTCTTTGCCTTGGGGATTGCAGTAATGTTGAAAACTCCAAAGTGTTCTATTAACATGTGCACCTGCTACTGGTAATTCTTAAGGTGGGGAAAATTGCAATGTATCGTGTTTCTTACTTGTCTAATTATGATTTATGAGTCTCTGAAAACCTTTAATTCTTTGACATTAAGATCTATGGATTTCTTTAACCCTTGCACTAGGGCTCCATACTCGACAGTGTTGTTGGTGCACTCAAATTCTAGCCTACAAGACAAGAAATGCCGCGTACCCCTTGGGTTGATTAGAATACACCCCACTCTTGATCCTTGTTGTGACTTGGATCCATCAAAATAGAGGGTCCAAATACATGAATGATAATCATTACTTCCTTCACCATTGTTGATGTTATGTTTTCCACTCCTTCCTTCCGCCCGACCTGGAACGGGATTTTGACAAAAGAGAGAATCTTCTATCAGCATTGGCAATTTCTCCTGGAAAGTAAGCTCGACATTTTGGGTAAGAAGAAAATTGGATATGAGGGGAGGGAAATTCCCGAAGTAGGAGTCACAAGAATAATTACCCAATATGGGAAAATCCATGGAGGCTAGTTCATTAGGGGCTTCCAGATTGGTGATCGTAGGCTTCAAATACCTCTCCCTATCAATTCGGATCATGTTCTTGTATCCTTTCAGTGGTAGACAAAGGTGTGCCCAGTCAGTACTAAAGTATCCATTCATCTTTTCGAACCAATCTCGGCTCAATAATAGCCCATATGCCTCATGGATATCTACTACAATGATATCAATCACTACACAAAACTAGGGTGTGTTGGTATCTTGATCATCACATCTTTGAGTTCCCCCATAACCTTGACCTAGGTTCTGCCTAGTTGTATAAAATGCTTATCTCTCTTGAGAGGGACAACACCTAGTTTATTACAAATGACCAAGGGCATGACATTAGAAGATACTCCAGAATCTACCAGACAATTGTGAAGATTCCTATTGAAGATTTCAAACGTTAAAAGGAAAGGGGGCACAAAAGGTCTCTCCTTATTGCCTTCTGAGCATGTGTTTATCGTTGGTTTGCTTGCCAAATCTGTGGGGGGTAGATTCTTCTCTCGACCATCGCTGGTGGCTAGGTTTTCTATCGAACTTAGAGACTACAACAGAAGGTCTTTCTGCTGAGGGATTCTACATATGTCCATAATTGATATATTAGGTTTCAGCTTCTTCAAATCTTCAACTACATTATAATCTAGCTTAGGATATTCCCGCGTATGGATGCTTAGAGGTTGTTTACTGGGAGCGATAGGCATTCTCGGGCGATCGGGAGTTAATTTACTTTGTGAGACACGGGTGGTATCGGTATATTTTAGGCCGGGTTGAACCTTACTACATGTTTGTACCACTGATAACTCTATAGGTGGTGCCTGAGGTTTAAACAGATCATCCAAAGACGTGATCACATCAGGATACCATATCAGCATGGTCATGTCTTGTGGTGAGTCAACCTATTCCTAATTGAGAATGTTAAAGGCCGAACTATTGGGTGTTTCGGTTAGAGAGACTTCACCCAGAAAATGATTGGCCATTAAATTCATGGAGTTGACCCACTGAGGACATTCCCTTTCTGAGTGGTTCTCTTGGTGGTAAGTATAGAAAGAGTCAGATGGGACATTCGCTAAGTCAATATTTAGGTTGGTTGGGGGAGGTTCAATTGCTTTGAAAGGCTGTTTTCTTTTAAATAAAGGCTTATAGGGTCTTTGGCCTTGGTTTCCCTCACCCATAGTTCTTTTCATATCTATAATCTCATTTGATAGTTTCTTGACCATGCATTGCAGATCCTCTATATCCCCATTACCCTTATCGGGAGTTGGTTCAACCGGCTTCCCCAATGGTCTAGTCAAGAGGAGTCCTCTCCTGGGAGGGGGCTGGCTTTCTTTTCTTGCTAGAGATGTCTGGCCTTATTTACACCCTTTCATATGGAACTCTATTGTCTTGGCCTCTTCGAAATTCTCCGTGAGGGTTTTCTTAGTGGCTCTTTTAACAAACATGGAAATAGAGGACAGAAGAGCGTTAGCATAGACCTCGATTTGCAACTCTTGAGAAGGTTTTTCCACGGGCTAAAACTTGTTTAGGATCGTCGTGAATCTTTGATTGAAATATTTGACCCTTTGTTTTGGTGTCATGGTGGCTATGAAAAATTCAACCATAAGGGATTTCATGGTAGTTTCTTCAGCAAATTTGTCTAGGAAGTCCTTTTGGAACTTAGTCCAGCTGGTTATGGATCCTACTGGCAAGTTAAAATACCAAGTGAAATCCAAGTTCTCAAACGTGTACGGGAAAAAATTTCATACCATGTCTTCATGTTGAATGTTCATAAGCCTGATCGTGAGTATTAACTTCTTGATATGATCTTCGGGAAATCTTGAGGTCTCAGGATCATACTTGGGGAGAAAAAATTTCGGGTTCCTAGGGAGATTGTGTATTCATCCAGGGATGGCCACAGCATCCCTGGCCAACCAAGGTTGGTCTCCTTGAAGTGGAACATCTCTCTCCTCCTCATGACCATTGTTCTCTTCCATATCTTTAGAGTTGGAGTTAGACTCTTCCTCTTCTGAAATATATTTAGGTTCGGAGATGTCGTTGGATGACATATTGGGTATGAGGTCAAGAGGTTCTTGGATTTATGTGATCGCAAAGTCTATTAATCCTTTGACAAAGTCTACGAAAACTTCATCAAGAGTGTTGAACACTAGTTTTCCTGGTTTTTTTCTTCGAGGGAGGATGGGGGTGAATGGAAACGCGCCAATTTGTCAGGTGTAAGCTCTGGTAATCCTTCTAAATTAATTCACTTTCTCGTGAGGGAGGGAATAAGGTATTTTAGGGTGAAGATATCCTTCCTCGGAGTGGGGTGAGTTATTCACTTCGGGAGTACTCGGTAAAGGTGGTCTATCTATTGGATGACTAGCCATGCATGTGGGCTGTTACGAATCTATATGTTGTTCGAAATATCATATAACTTACATACTCAGCCATTCATTCTCAGGCCCTCCTTATAGCACCAATTTTTTTGATGGGTATTAAACCCCTTAACTCAATAGTAGGAACCAAACTCCCCACTGAGGCCCAATTAGACTCTGCAACATTTGTGATTGGAATGGTTCTCCTAATCTCGCGATCCAACCAATTTAATCGATGGGCTTTGTGTTATATTGTGGAGGCATCTCCTTTAGTCGGGATTTTATCTTTTGGTATTTTCTCTTTAGTTAGGATAAATGTGAGAAAAATATGGCATAAACCAACTTGACCACACAACGATAAGGAAGTCTAAAGACTAGGAAAGGTCAGGCTCGGGATAACCCTCACTCCAGCATGTAGACAACGATCTCTTACCACAGACCTAGTAATAATACTTTAACTGTGTGAGCACTTGATCACTAGCTGATATTTTAATCTAAACTATCCATTAAAACAAGATGAGAGAAAATTTAACTACTGTAGAAGAGGCTGAGATTGGGATAACCTGTTTCTCAAACATGCAAATGATAATCCTATACCATAGGCCTATTAATAATATGTCAACCATGTGAGCATCCAATTATTGTTTGAGAATACTAATTAGAAGAAAACAGTTATATGATAAGATCAATAGCAAGCAAAATAATTCACCTACCATAATCCTTCATCATACATCCACACAACGATTCATCATTTCCATAATTAGAGAAAAGAACAACAAAACAATTGCACCAGATAACTTGACAATATATTTGCTAGCTCTTACTTGTTACATCTTCTCATGAACTGAATAGGAAATAGTTATTCTCCAGGCTCAATTACACACGCATATGATGAAAACAACTTCGTCTCTGGTCCCAATGCTCACCTCTGTGTCCCCAAAGGCTGGGGGCTGAGTGAAGGCTTCTTTGGTGATCATCTTCATGATGGGTGTTGGCTTGGAAGTGAATTCCAATTTTCTTGCAATGGCTGGGGAGGAGCCTTCTCCTGCTTCTGATTCTTGTGGCTTTGGGATTCTAGGATATTTCCTGGTGGTAGGTTTCTTTGGAGGCATCGTACCTGCAAATGAAGATGCTCAATTAGGGTCGGCACATAGAATAATATTAGATCTTAATTTATATGTGAAATGAAATCAAAACCAAACTGGTACATACCTATATGCTTGCTAAAATATGTTTCTTAATGCTCACTATACCTTGGAAGCCTTCTACAGGCCATTCGTCTCACTCCTCTAGATGTTACAGACCTATTTGCATGCAGAATGCTCTGGCTCATAATAATTTAGGGTATATAATGAGATAGAACTTACCAATCACATCAAGCTGTTAATACAAGTAATGGGACGGAATTTAAATTACTTACCGCCAATTCCCTGTAATCAATTTTACGTAGGTTGACGGCGGAGGCACAGACGGAGACACATTGTATATATAGATTAAAATGATCATTGGGCTCTGCGCACGAACTAGAGACTGGTGCACGATCTTGGAATTAATCAATAAATTAAATGCATCGTATCTAGCATATCTTAGAGATAAAACATCCCATCGTGTCATTTTCTGAAAGGGAAAGTCAGTGATTGATGCCGAGCTATGGGATTCTTCATTGATACTCCTTACAAAAGAAAAACCACCGACGCCGAAATGTTTTTATGGGATCGTCCATCAGAGATTCCTCCCTTTCTCCGCAAATGACTATTTCCTTTCACATTTCGCCGATGATGAATGAAGTCATTCATCGACAACTTTCTTTTGCAATGCTTATCACAAAAGAACAACTCCCCGTTTACCGATTCCAATGAAAACCGACGATCGACATCCTTAGTTTTCTAGGATGATTTTCTTTCACCTTTGATTCTTCCGAGAGACAAAATTTGGATGCGTCGGGTGAAACGACTTAATGGTTGATTCTTTAGTCAAATGTTACTCCCTTTAAGTTGTGATGGTTTTTACATGTTCAGGGAAACTTTTAAAGAATCAAGGAGAAATTGTAGAAAACAAAGATAAGAAAAAACAACATTGTTCTGAAATAAACAATAAGTGGTACCCAAAAAGCAGAGTTTGGCAGAGACCTTTTTTAGGGTGTGTTGAGAGCTCAACACAGTGTTAGGGATCAAATTCTTTGCTAGGTTTGTGATATCCTGTTCGTAACTTTACATCCTTTGTGCTATCGTTTGGATCTTCTCTTCTGTACTTAACTCCTTTTCTTATGTGTTGTCTGGGATAGTCTTAAAGACTTCTTCAAGCCTTTGTTCTACTTTCTCCACATGTTTTTTTTCTTCGTCCCTCTCAAGTTGCACTTGGTTGAGGGATATCTACAGTATCCCCTTTACCTCCTTATGTTACACTTGATTTTATTCATCTTGGTGATGTATTAACAATGGTGTACTCAGGCTCCCAACAAGAACTTTTTGCCTGAGAAAAGTGGATCTTCTCTCTTTCCAAAAACATATTTTCAAAGTGATTTTGCAGGCTGCATATGTCCTAGGGTGCGAGAATCCCTCATTCTCGTAGGCCACCTTCATCTAGGGTGTGAACTTCTCACAGTTTTCTCCATAAATAGGGTGCGAACATGTTTTCAATCTTGGAAAAGAGAAGAGGTCTCGAGGGTTCTAGAAGGAAATATTCTAGAAAATGAGTTGGCATTCATATGGTTGTCATTTTACTGACTTCTTAGATTTGATGGGATCATCTGCATCCATGTAACCATCTATCCTTCTTCTATATATTGAAAGGTTTCTCATGGAAAAGGTTAAACAAGATTAATTGAAGAATTGGTGAAGGAATTGAGTGAAGAACCCTGCTTGGACAGAGGCTTGAGGGCTCTATTTGGTCTATCAAGAAGAATTGAATCTTCTTCATGCAAGTACAGAGAAAGTGTGTGTGTTTGAACCAAGAGTCACTGAAAAGAAGCTTGCGACATCAAGGCGATCAGGTTGTATCTTCTATTTTCAATTAATATGATACATTGGCATGTCCCTTTCCCATAAAGTTACTCTTACTTTATTGTGTAATTCCTTGATCATATGCATAAGTTGACATTGAATACATTTTGCTATCTTCACTTTGGTTGGTTTGTGTTGTCTTGGACTTGACCTCACAAGAGAAATGGAGCGTAGTGGGAGCAACAAAGACCTAAGGAGGCAATACAAAGGTATGTCACTTGTTCCACCTTACTAGCTAATTCAATGATTGTAAATTAGGGAAAGAGTCATGTCCTGTCCTATTTTGTTCTAGATCCAGGTGGATCTAGGGAGATCTATTAGTGTCCACACCTACTGATTAGTCCAATAAAAAAATTGGAGACTCCACTGGGGATTGCAACCCATTTTTTAGTGGTTTTTGGTGTTTTTACTTGGGCATTTGCTTTTGCCTTACCTTTTTTCATTTCTATCAATCTCTAAGTCTTCAGGAGACCCTGACAGACTCTCTAGGTCCCGAAGTCCTTTCAAAAATTTTGTCTTTTTTCCAAATTTTGCCAAGTTTCAGTAATTCTCACACTGAACCCTTCTTTTTCCTGCGAGAACTACTGGAGTTTTCACCCTACTATGCAGTCAAGTGTGAACCTCTCACACTCTACTTGGGTGTAGCCTGTGAGAATGCTCCATTCTCGCACTGTACACCATTGCTTGCCTGTGAACCCATTTTGAAAATTTTTGGGATTAAGGTTTTTGCTGTTGGATCATGTTGTCATTGATGCCAATGGTTTGATTGATTGATGTCAAGTGATTGATTGATGTCAAAGGATTGATTTATTGATGATTGATGTAATATAATATGTATTGTCCTTGATGAGAATGCATAGATGAAGATGGATAATCAATGAGTTGTCATTATTATGATGAAGAATGGATCGATATGGTTCCATTGAGGTATATGATGCATTGTTGGAAAAATAATATAGGCTATTTCATTATTGTCTTATATTGATTGATAAGGTGTACAAATGGATGAACTCCTAAAGTGGTCCCCTTATGAGCAGAAAGCCCTCAGGGGAAGAGGCTTTCATGGATTGAGTTATCCTAGAAGAATGGTTGGAGGACCCATGTGAATAACAAGATGAAATCAAGGAAATTGTTGGGTAAACTATCCTAGATGGATGATAGTTCTTGTCATGCCATTTCACAGTGTTATGTAGAGCGTCACATAATTCCTCACGGTTAGAGTTATGGCCATGAAGTTGGAACCAGGGTTTGAGTAATGGACCCAAGTTTGTTTGATGGATAATGGTACAGGTTATGATATATTTTCAGATAATACTATTCTATATGGATAGTACATGTCATTCCATTTAGAGGGTGGTATGTATAGCGTCACATAACTCCTCCGCGGTTTGAGAGTTATGGCCTTCTACAGTTGGAGGACCACTCATATGTCATCTAGAAGCCCCAAAGGTCCAAGTAGAAGTAATCAAAAAGTGGTTTAGAGATTTTAAAGGTAAATAATAAAAGTGAAGTGATGAGTGTATAATTCAAAGTGAATTCAAAATAAACTATTCAATAATGGTACAATGGAGAATTAGAAGTGGACCCAACCCTAAAATAGGAAAGTGGGGCCAAGTGACTAGAATATGTTTTTAAGGAAGCTACTTGGAGGTATAAATGAGGCCAAGGCTCTCTCATTTTGAATATACTTGAGCATATTGAATATCTATGGGTGTCACCAAGGATTTTTAGCTGAAATTCTGAGGGAAGAGGTAAGAAGAAAAGAGGCCGAAATCTGAAGGATAAATTCTTTTGATGGTGCTTTCTATGGTATGTTATTTACAGGTCATCTCACCATTTTCCTTTAACTTTTTTTTCATAATGATTCAGATCCCTGAAATTTCTATGCAAGTTATAAAAAATATCCAAGTATCAGTGGTTCCAAAATCCCAACGTGGGTCGTTGTATATTTTTTAGATTTTCTACATTAGGAAAATGAGGTTTGCGTGGCCAATCACAAAACTAGTCCAAAATCGGTGTTTTAGGGTAGAAACGTCATAACTTCTTCATAACAGATCCAAATTTAGTGAGACCAAATGTGTCGGTTAGGTAAGGATTTAGTATGATGTGTAACAGTTTCAGATCATTTAATTGAATATTTTTATTGGGGCCTCTCTGGACAGCTCCTCTAGAATAAGCCAGGAATTCAACCAAGGTATATACCGCATTTTGCTATAACTCTTTTCTGAGAGAGGTTCAAAGCGGTGCCACTTGGAGGAACATAAAACACACTGAAGAAAATTGTGTATCAGTTTCAGATATTTATACATTACAGGTTCAAAGTTATGATTACTTCAAGTTAGGGTTGTTGACTAATCCAAAACTAGGCATGAGAGACTAAAAGCGTTTGAAGAAAATGCTAGTTTCTTGTTGGTAAAAGTTAATGAGGTTTATAGAAATATGATCAGAAACACCGGGTATATTACAAAGCTACAAATCATATTTTGATGATGAGAATTGATGAGGGCTTTTGGTTGGGGTACATGTTGAGTACATGGTTGAGGCAGGTAGTTGATAGGTTGGCACATACATGGGGAGTGTATAATAGTTGATGATGTTGGTACATATTGATGAGTCATAGTTGATGAGTAGTTGACACATGATTGGTACATACTTGGTACATGGTTGGATGCATTTTGTTATAGTACGGAGTTGATTCTGGTTGATGGTTGATGCACTTGTTTATGTCTGAGTTGATTCTGAGGTTGGTGCATGGTTGATGCACTTGGTATAATGCAGGTTGATTCTGAGGTTGGTACATGGTTTATGCACTTATTTTATATACATGGTTGATTGCGAGATTTGATGCATGGACGATGCATGGTTCATATTTATTAGTGCAAGGTTTACAGCGGTATATCTCACAGTGATGGTGTGATGGTTCCATCATTCACTTCTACTTCAAGGTGGCGGAGACCGGGAAAGGGCCGGTGGTTGTAGCCAACTTCTGGTTGTTGCCGAAGAACATAGGAGGTTGTGGCCTCATGCGGTTGTCAGCTGGTGGGGATGGAGCTTCCCTGGTTGTAGCACGAGAACATGAGGGGTTATGGCCTCCCTTCGGTTGTAACTTGAGAGGGTGGGGAGTTGGAGCTTCCCTCGAGGTGTATCCTGAGAAACTAGGGGTTAGAGCCTCCTTCCGGTTATTTGAAAACAAAGAAATTTAGTGCTTCCAATGAATGTATTCTTAAATACATATAAGAAAAAGCATTCGTGGTTTTCTCGATTTGGGGTTTCCATAAAACATTGGTGTACTGTATGTGTATGATTGTTCATTGTTCATTGTATTTACTCACCAGTTAGTATGTGTATGATTGTTCATTTGTTCATTGCTTATTTACTCTGCAGTTATTGGATAATAATGCTTCATTGATATAACACTTGGATTATATGGTTAAATTGCTCTATTACTGATTCACCCCCCCTCTCAGTAATCCAACATTTGCATGATCAGATGCACAGACTTGCATGTGTGTCTGAAAATACCTTCTTGGACCATTGATTGATTGTTTCTTGACTTCCAATTTTGTGAACGATCAGTCTTCAGAAATCCAAGACTCTTCTTGTTCATTCTTTTTCTCAACTGTCATCTCTTGACCTTTTCTTAGCAAGGATATAATCTCTGATCTTAGAATTTGAGTGCTTGTTTGGTTGGGAGCCGGTGATCGACTTAAAAGTTGGGATTTATTGTCTTTCTCAAATTCCCATTGCTTGGAAAAATTTTGCCGTCATGCATTTGAAAAGACTAGCCTTGTTTGCTTGTCATTTTTGTCTTCATTGAAAGATTAGTTTGGGTTTTGTATGTTTCTTGTAATTAGTTATTGGTTTTCCTTAGTTACGCCACTGTTGTGTGGATCTTTTTGAAAAGTAAAAAACATTTTTCTTTTTAAAAGCATTTTTATTTTGAAAATATTGGAAATCAATTGTTGAAATAGAACTAATAGAGAATTGCCATTGTTACGTGATTCGTTGATATTGCATTTTAAAGAAGATTGTATATTGTAGTTCAAGATTGTTCCAGAAAACTCCTCTTTCCCTCCTGTAAATAGGATTCATTGAACAAGAATTGATATTTTTCATTCCTATCTATGCATTGTTGGTTCAGAGTCTCACACAACATCAGTTTCATTTCCATCACCTTTGAGTAACGATAGCCTTTAATAACATTGCACAATTTTAAAATTTAACTAGTAACTCTTTTCTAGGACTCTATTACACCAACAATTAGCAAGGCTAGAGCTTTGGAATAGGTAGAGAGATACACTCTCCAAAGAACAAACCACACAATAGCATCTTGTGTTAAGGAGTGTCAAATTCCATTTGCAACATTTTTTCCTAGGAAGCCCTTCTCACACAAGGGTCAAACCTGAGGTCGCATTGATATTGACAGAGTTACTCACCTTGCTTTGTTGATATCAGTTTAGAGATTGCACATATTACGGGGGTCACTTGGAGGTATACCCACAATGATGAGTGGAATACTCTCAAGTTGATTTCGGGCTAGATACCCTACCCTTATGTGTGGATCAGACTGTCGACTATCCCCCCAAGCTTTATTGTTGTTGATGGTAACCTTGGTGGCCTATATTCTTAGGGTCTTACACAAGGTGACTATGAAGGGGCACATATTCACGGTACCTAGAATCGACGTTGACCAGACTCACTTAGGCTCCTTGGAGGGTATACCCACGATTATGTGTGGGAGCTTACACCAGGGCATAAGTCCATTAAGTAGGTCGTCAATGTAACTTTTCCACCCTAGCCTAGCCCCTTCTCGTCTCATTTTTGCAACGTTGGAATTCATCACCAACTAGTGACTTCAGAATTAGAAGGTCTTGTTTGCTTGGTGTTGTTTCCTAGATTTTGTTTACTAGCGCATGTTGTTTCTTTACCCAAGTTGACCATAGAATTTTCTTTGTAAATTTATAAATCGTTCACAATAGACCCTCCACGTCGTTCACGTAGAATGCAGGGCTTACCCCCAGAAAATATGGAAGGTTCTCAACCCTTGCCTACCAGCTCACCAAAGGGCTTTCATCAACAAAGTGAAGTCCAATACATCACCACTCCACAAGTGGAAAGAACTGACTCTCTAGAACGATTCTGAATTACCAATTCTCAAGAGGACTTTCAACTTCACCCCGATTCTAAGAGACGTATTATGCGAGTGAATTCTTTCGAAGACTTAGTTGTTTTGTCTTCTGAATCACTGACTAGACATTTTCTAGGACCTAAGGGCCAAGATCCTTTTTGGACTACTGGTGTTTTTCGACGAGATCTCTTTGGTTCAGGAGCGGGCGTTGACATCACCGTCTCACCTGTGTTCCCCGAAACCTCTGACCCAGACGCAGTACCTTTTACTATTGTTTATTATTTTCCTGGTACAGAAGCTCTGTGAGCTGACCACATCTTGAATCTCCCTTTATAAATGGTCCATTACACAGATACTAAGAGTCTTCACACCGAGATTACCACAGCTATCCAAGACCCTATTGGCACACCGTTTTCGCCTAGATTCACCCCGACTCTTCCACCTGGATACCATGCGTTGAATGCCTCTATATCCATTCCTATGCAAATCACATACGGAAGTCCTAGTGGTCCCTCTTCTTCCGGGCACTCCCCTCCCAGTTTCATTTCGACACTTCCTCTGCCCCCTTTCATAGGACCTTCTCCATCCTCTATCAATGACACTGATCCTAGTGGCACCATTCCGCCGTTCACACGAAATTACCAGATTCCTATCGGTGGACAATTTCACCAAGGAGGTTTGACCCAACTCCCCCTTGTAGGGAAAGTCCAAATTGGAACACAAATCCCAATTGAAACACAACCCCCAATTGGAACACAACCCCCGATTGGAGCACAACCCCCACCAACCCCACCCTATGGACAAAACATACCTCCATCTTTGGCCCAGTATTGGAACCATATGATACAACATAATTCTCAATCGACTGGGGGGCAACAACCTTCAGCTACATCCATTATACCCCCTAGTATAGGCCAACCATATCTAGGTATGTCCAATCATATTTGGGGCTCAAATTCTCAACCCCACACCCCTGTTCAAGGATACAATCCCATGAGCTACTTTCCTCCACAACAACCACCAAATCTGCCTAGGTATTCGCATTATATGTAGACTTCTTATGGTCCCACTAGTTTTCCAACAGGACTCCCTCCCCAAAGCCACCAGTACCTGCATGTGAATAGAAAGTTACCCTTTTTAGCCACTTTGGACCTCCTGGATCTGTTGAGGATTTTAAATGATCCAATCCGTCACTCTCCCCAATGGCCTACTATACCGTCCAAACTACCGTCTGACATCCCTAAATTCGATGGAAAATCAGGAGAGGACCCAAACAATCACGGCATGACTTTTCACCTCTGGTGCTCATCCAACTCCTTGATGGATGACTCTATTCGTTTACGCCTTTTTGAACGAACTCTCACAGGTTCTTCCATGAAGTGGTATATAGAATTACCACAAGGTTTCTTTGCCAACTTCAACACCCTAGATATGGCTTTCCTCACCCACTACTAGTTACCAATCTGCTACGAGATAGGGACAGAGATTTTGAGTTCTTTCAAACAAAACAAAGCCACTTATATCTCCAATCAAATTCACGAGTGGCAATGAAGACGACGTATCATCAAACTCGAACTTCCCTATTAATTGCTGGTAGAGTGGTTTACAAAATCATTTGTGAATGACATTGGTCGTGACATCTCCATGGGTGGATTTGTCACGAAAGAATAGGCCATTAGTCACGCTCAATACCTTTACCTCGTTTACTCACAAATGGGTACTCTTTATGACTTAATCCCTGATGCATCTCATCCTTCCACTTCTGCCACTTCAACTACTCCTGCTGCTTCTTATGCAGCTGACGGTGTGATTGGCACTTTCCATGCCCAACCACATTCTTCCTTGAGAAACAACCTCAAACCCATTTCTTCTAATGTTCAAAATGCTCCGTCTCCTACCCCTCCCGCCAGTAAGACTTCTGAGGTAAATGATGTTCAATCTACCCCCGTCGGTAAAAACAAATCAGAAAAGGAAAGGGTAAGAATAAGGAGGACAAAAATACTTTGCAAGCAGAGAGAACCAAAACACCGCCCATTGACGATAGGGATAAGCACAAACCCCGATACCCTTGTCTTATCTGTGGTGATGATCACTACACCAAGGATTTTCCACGATGAGATGAGGTTACCAAGTTCCTTCAAGTGGCCCCGAAACTAACCACTCCGACTGTTTTGTCACAACCCTTCCCCTCTCAACAATAGGCCCAATTGGTCATTCACGACCAACCATCCCCCTCCACTACATCTTATGTTTTAATGTGTACAGGTGATTCAATGTAAAGTGACATCACACTTACCACTTGAGCTAAAGATTATTCTCCCTCTAAAGAAAAGGTTGATGTTATACCTCCTTCATTGGTCCAACCATCCCCTATGACTCCACCTACCAACGGTCCTCTTCATCTCGAACAACCAAGCCTCGACACAGTTCTTCGCCCTCCTCCAAATGGCATCATTCAGAAATCAAATTTCAATCCTCATGCTCGTGCTTCCCAGAACTACATCATTGTTGAAGATATGGCCCAAGCACCATCTGTGATGTCAGCCCTCGAAGTCCTTCAAAGTTGTCCCATACAACGGAAGGAACTGTTGAAAGCTATTGGTGGAATTGACTCGATGGATACGAATTTAATCATTTTTGACTTGGAAGATCACATTCCAAGGTTACCCCCTCAATTCACATTCCAAATACAAGTGATTGTCTCCAAAAAAAACATTTGTAGAACTATTATCGATGAGGGTGCCTCGATGTGTGTCATGTCTGTTTTCTACTGGAAAGCCATTGGCTCTCCCTCTTTGACTGAATCCCATAACACACTTAAAGCCTTTAATGGCTCCAGTTTTAAGCCTTACAACATCCTCCCTTCATTGCCAATAAAGTTAGAAGAAAAAACGGTCCAAGTTGAAGTGGAATTATTTGACGCTCCTCTTGATTACAACATTCTTCTTGGTCGTAACTGGATTGATTCCATGCATGCAATTGTGTCGACTATTTTTCGTGTTGTATGTTTCCCACATCAAGGAAAGGTAATTACCGTCGACCAATTAGCCTTCTTTAACTCAGATACATGTACTGGAAACATACCGTTCATCGCCAAACCCCCCGGATACAAGAACGTCGGTGTAGGTCTTCTCAAAGACTCTTCGTTAATGGGTACCTTCCCCATTCCACCACCCGATGTTCCACACCCATCTGTCACTTCAATCAACATGATCTCCACCTTGATTCATGAAACCCCTGCGTCTCATGACCCATGGATGGTACCTGACCCTGATGATCATCTTTGTTACGAAGATGAAATGCCTTTGAGTCCAGTTGAATCCACCTATCAGGTCATTCAATCGGCAACCCCTTCTACCCCCTCTCTTGGTTATTTATATCCATATCCTTTCTGCATCACTTTTCCCATGGATGAGATGATTATGTCTGTCATGGAAGACACCCCCTGGAATGATGGACATCACTGTTCCATCCTCTTCCTAGAACAACACACCATCGAGAGCTACCAATGGATCTCAACCCCGTCGAACGTTGTCATCATTTCAACCATTCCTGAGTCCACACATGATTTTTTTTCTGAAGGGAACTTAAGAAATATCTCACCCACTATTCCCCTCGACATATCCATCAAACCTGGAATTTTTGAAAATGTGCATATCGGAGCTTTGTGTTCCCCTGATGAAATCGTCACCTACAAGTCACTTTTCAAAGAATTTCGTGACGTATTCACCTGGAGATATGAATAAATGCCCGGCATTGACCTAGACATTATGATACATGAGATTAAGATATACCCAGATGCTAAACCCGTTCGGCAATGCCTTCATCCAGTTCACCCACGTAAAGCAACTGTTATCAAGCTTGAAGTCGAGAAACTTCTCAAAGCCGACTTTATTTACCCGGTGGCCCTCACTGACTGGGTTTCCAATCTTGTCCTGATCAATAAGAAACAAGGCACAATCCGTGTGTGCATTGATTATAGGGATATTAACAAAGCTTGTCCTAAAGACAAATTTCCTACCCCCTTCATCAATCAGATTGTCGACGATTGTGCCAGAAGTGAAATATTCTCTCTAATGGATGGTTTCTTTGGATATAATCAAATCAATATTGTTCCCGAGGATCAACACAAAACCACTTTTATTTGTCCCTGGGGAACTTTTTCTTATCGGAAGCTTCCTTTTGGTCTTAAAAATGTTAGTGCAACTTTCCAGTGCGCTATGTCTTATGCCTTCCATGATATCTAGCACATCGTGCAACCATATCTTGATGACTTACCCACTCATTCCATGCGCCAGGTCGATCATCCCATACACCTCCGAGCCATTTTCCTCCGATGTTGGTTTTACCATATACGCTTGAATCCTCACAAATGCATTTTCTGCGTAGAATCTGGCCGACTTTTAGGATTTATTGTTTCACGGCAAGGGATCAGGGTAGATACTTTAAAGTTCAAGGAAATTCTCAATCTCCCTCCTCCTTCTACACTTTGCCAGTTACAAAGTTTGTAAGGGAAAGMAAACTTTCTTCGTCGTTTCATCCAGAACTATGTCGAGATAACTCTTGGATTTACATGCCTACTCAAAAAGGGGTCCGAGTTCATATGGGATACCATCGCAAACAAAGCCTTCGAAGCTTTGAAATTGTCCTTGAAACGTGCTCGRCTTCTCTTCCCCCCCGATTACAGTCACGATTATTTCCTCTACCTCGCAGTCTCGGATTACACCATCGCTATGGTTCTCATCCAGGAGGATGATTCTCATGGTGAACATGTTATCTATTACTTGAGTTGAAGTCTAACACCTATCGAATCCAAGTATTTACATGTCGAAAAACTGGCCTTGGCAGCCATCCAAGCAGTTCAACGCTTCTGGCACTATATCCTCTCTCACAAGACTACGGTAATTTCTAACTGCAACCCTATGCAACACATTCTTACACATCAATTTCTAGGGGGAAAATACTCCAAATGGATCGTGATACTCTAGGAGTTTGACTTGGAATTCAAACGAGCTAAGTCCAAGAAGTCCTTAGTGTTTTCCAAGTTGATATGCGATTTTCCCTACTTCGAAACAGAAAATGTAGCAGTCAAATCATTACCTGATGAATCCCTTTTCCTAATTAGTTTCAATGATCTTTGGTACAGAGATATCATCATATATCTCCAAACCCAGACTTTCCAGCCCAATTTGTCCAGTACTGACCAACGTCGAATACGCTACCAAGCCCATCAATATATTATCCTCGGTGATACTCTTTATCATCGTGGGATTGACTCAGTTTTTCGACATTGCCTCACGTTTGACGAAGCCAAGAAAGCCTTAAATGACTGCCATTCTGGATCCTGTGGTGTTCATATGTCCGAGTATGCTACTGCCCAGAAGATCTTATGAGCAGGGTATTTTTGGCCTTCTTTATTTAACGATTGCATAATCGTTGTCCAAAAATGCCACGCTTGCCAGACATATAATCATAAGATACAGTCACATCTTGCTCCTATTTACTCTGTGGTCTCCGTTGGTCCCTTTGCGAAATGGGGTATCGATTTCATGACATGTCACCCCCACTCGGATGGGGGGCATGGATACATTATTGTAGCCATAGATTATTTTATGAAATGGGTCGAGGCGATGCCGACATTTGACAATACTAGAAAGACCACAACATTATTCATTTTCAATCACATCATAGCTCATTTTGGTGTTCCTCAGTCTATCATTACTGATCATGGTAGCCACTTTAGAAACTTCATGATGTCCGAACTCACTGAAAAGTTAGGTCTTCGCCATGAAAACTCAATGCCCTATTACCCACAAGCCAGCAGCCAAGTCGAAGCAATTAACAAAGTTCTCATAACCATGCTTCGATGAATGATAGGGATTCACAAAACAAGTTGGCACACAATGTTGTTTTCAGCATTGTGGGCTTACCGGACGTCTGTTAAGTATGCTACCAGGTTTACACCATTTTGGTTAGTCTATGGTCTAGAATCCATCCTCTTGATTGAATGTGAGATACCCTCCTTAAAACTAGCCGTCGAACTCCTACCAAAAACTTCTACTGAAGAAAAATGTCTGTTTTATCTCATGTGATTAGACAAAACTCGACGCGATGCCACCCTAGTCATAGAAGCCTAGAAGAAACGTGTCAAGGCCCAATATGACAAACATGTCAAGCCTCACATTTTCTCCGAAGGAGAACTGGTTCTCCTCTACTAACAAGATCGAGATATGCTAAGAGATGGAAAATTTGAAGCCATGTGGTGAGGTCCTTATATCGTTACATGAGTTTTGGAGAAAGGAGCTTACAAGTTAGTATATTATGATGGTATCCCTTTGAGTGAACCCAGAAATGGGTTGTACTTAAAGAAGTACTATGCATAAGATCACCTGTGCACGAGTACTTGTATTTTATTGTATCATACTTCTTGTGTGTTACTGTAGTATGTTTTTTTCGTTATCTAGTCTCTTCCATTATGTTACAATGTGTTTGGTTTCCAGATGTCGGAGTCTTCTCTACCCCACATTATCTTCACTGATGTCGCTATCCATAGTACTCATAACCTTGCTTCTTCTACGTGGGCAATTTACTCCCCTACAAACGAACTTATCACTCTACAAGGTGTGTGCCTCGGTCGTGCGACCAACAATATTGCAGAGTATAGATCCATTATCAAATTGTTGAATGATGTTATCTCACTCATCATCTGTCACTTGGTTGTATGACTCGATTCGTAGCTAATAGTACTACAGTTAAGTAATGTCTATGCTATTCGAAGTCCTACTTTATTACGGGTATATTTACGAATTTGCCTCTTGGAACGTTATTTTGATTATATTGAGTATCAGCATATTCCTAGATGTCTAAATACATTAACTGATGCATTAGCTAACTATCTATTAGATAGACATTTGGGCCATTTATAAACCAATCACATCACATGCATCACATAACACAAGATAAGCCGGTAGAAGCCATACATATGTATATAACGATCAAAATGATTTTTACAAAGAAGTTTTTTTCCAAGGTCCAAAATTTCAAAATCTGAAGCTCATAGCTTCTACAAAGTAACATTATGGATGATGCTTGTGATAACACATGATTTCCTAGGAAACCCTACGAAGGAGTTGGCCAATAGACTCTGACATGCCCACCGTATGACGTTGATAACGCCGCGGGATCTCTCCGAGAGGCATGTCCGAAATGTCAGTAGTCAACCCCTCTAAGTTTTGTTCCACTGCCTCATAATATTCAGCATCCCATCATGGCACTAGAGCCACCTCTCCTCATCACTGAATAGGAGAGGTACCCAGAGGTCGATAAGGCCCCATGTTTGTGTCATCAATTTATTTTTTTTGTAATTAGACCTTGGACAAACATAAAAACATTTGCATATGATAAAACTCACAAAAATATTTAAAAAGTGAAAAAATGTGTACTTCTTACCTAGATCTCCCCACTGAGCACCCTCGGGTAGGGACAAGTCCGGATCCCCTCAGAAGTCCAACCCGACATAGGCATAATCGTCGACCATCAACATCTGTGGCTGCAACCAATCAAAGAAGGAATCATTGTATTTGATGATTGGTCCAGCTAGATGTCAGGCCATGAGGTTACACCACCTCAACATCTTTAGATCCTCTGGAGCTAGTAAACCCCACTCAACCTGCAACCTCAACAAGGGAACCCTCTC
>SNQJ01S0179729.1:0-19494 GCA_010110895.2 Picea sitchensis | reverse complement strand
TGGCAGCATAACAATGCATAGAATTCCTTGAGAAAATTATGGTTATTCATGGCTTTTTATAGCCTAGCATTGAGTGATTATGTAACCTCTTTGGAGTGTGAAAAGGGGCTCTTTAGGGCTCAATTAGGTCTTTGACCAGCCCACCATGCGGATTGAGCTCGGATTTGGTGTCAAATCGACTTGGGATCTGAACCATTAGTGGTTGGGAGGCCGACCAATTTCAATAAATGCGTCGTTTAGCAGGTGCGCGGGTTTTTCGCCCAACAGCTGCACATCGTGTTCACATGTGCGCATTGTACATTGTTGTTACGCGCATATGCGCGCGCAGCCCGGTTATGTAAAGCGCCCTTCAATTTTTTGGTCATTTTGTATAGTTTTTTTACCCTTTTGCCATGCTGTGGAATTAATCTTGTGCCATGAATAACTTCTTTCCTGTTTTGACGATGTGAAGTTCTTGTCGCCATGTGCGGACGAAATTTCAGTGATAATAGCTGGTGCTAATCCCCGTATGACCAGAATGGAAGCTATTATAGCTGCTAGGTATGCTCCCCTTGTGTTACCTCAGCCCCTCAATGCCCTCCCGACAGATGGTTACCTCAAGCAACTACCCAAGTTCACGGGCGAGGGGGACATAGCTGCAGATGAGCACCTAGAAGCCTTTTATAGTTTCACAGATGACAATGTCATCATGCATGCAGACGTATGGATGAGAATTTTTTTCCACAATCTCCAAGGAGAGGATAGAAAATGGTTCAAGGCCCTGCCTCCTGGATCTATTGATGGGATCGAAGCACTAGACAATGCCTTTTTGAGACAATGGGGAGATAAAAAGGAGTTCATGTATTACATGACGGAGTTTGGGTCATTGAAGATAAAGGAAGGAGAGTTTGTCTCCGAATTCTCCAAGAGATTTAATAAAATGTACAACAGAATCCTTGCTGAGATAAAGCCCTCCGAAGCCTCTGCAAAGAACACTTACTCCAGCGCTTTTGATCCTGATTTCTACCTACTGCTGAGAGAGAGAAGAGCCACTACCCTGGCCCTCATGCAGGATGCAACCATGGGAGTAGAATCTAACATATTGGTTGTTGACCGACTCAGGAACGCTGCTGATAGAAACATATCCAAGAAAAGGCCTGAAGCCTCCCCATCCAGTTCCTCTCCCATGCCCCATCAGATAGATGAGACAGCCAGAGTACTAAAATCACTTTCTGCCAGGATGGAAAGGTGGGAGTTAGAAGGGAAGCCCATGTACAGAAATCCTCAGAACATTGATAATAGAGGTTTCAGGATACCTAATAACAATGGACCATAGGCCTTCCCAAGGGAACAAAGGGAAAAAGATAGAGAGGATCAAAGGATTCAAACCCCTCTCCAAAATAACCTAGTTACTCATGAGGGACGAGAGGATATAGACGAATTCGACCCTGAAATTCACTGTGTTGAGGAAGCTCCTCCTTTTCCCCATTTGACTCAGTCTGCATATGAAAAATCCTTGATGAACATCCAGATCCATGAGTTAGGAAAGGGAGAAAGGGCCGGTCATACCTCTAACAGATACAATCTCAAGTCAAGGAGGAAAGAAGGAGACTTTGATAGCCAAGACCAACCCCTCATAGCAGATAGGCCTACTAAAGTTGCATCAACCAAAACTAAAGAAAAGAGAACTCAGAGTTCTTTTCCAGTAGCCAAAGAACCTGTCACTGAGGTAAGGGAAGCTCCTAAGCCCATTTCCCCTTTTAATTTTGAGCATGAAATTCAAAAGATCAGGATTCTCGTCCCCATCTCTGAGCTGATTAAAAATGAATATTTTAAAAGGTCCCTCTCTAAGATGCTACACTCTGAGTCCCCTCAGCCTCCCTCTAACTCAGTGAACCTTCAAGATGAGAAACCAGTCATCATCCTAGGTCCCATGGTAGAAGACAGAGATGATTCATCCCCTCCCTTCTACACCTCCCTGAACATACATGACAAAGTGTTGCATAATTGCCTCATGGATTCAGGAGCTTCCCATAACCTTATGCCCAAGATAGTCATGGAAGAACTGGGACTAGAAGTGACCAAGGAATATCATGATTTGTACTCTTTTGATTCGAGGAGGGTGCAATGTCTGGAAGTCATCAAGGACATGGTCGTTTCTTTGTTTCAGCTACCCATGAAAAGTGTGGTTATGGACATTGTGGTAGTTGATGTTCCTCCAAGTTTGGCATGTTGTTGTCAAGGTCTTGGATTAAGAGACTTGGAGGAACGTTACAGATGGATCTCACATATGCCACTATTCCAGTTTTTGGAGGGGAACACAGGAGGTTGTACAGAGAAGCCCAGCTTGCCTACATTGTCAGTGATGAAAAAGACCCCACTAATCACCCCATCTTTGCACTTGACACTAATTTAGGGTCTAGTTTGTTACAGGTCACTGAAACTCCTGAGGCCCCTTTACAGATCAGAAAACAGCTCATCCTCGATCAAGAGATACCTTCTCCAGCCACCCCTATTTGGAAGATGCTCTTTGATGGAGCTTCCTACAGTATAGGTGCAGGCACCAGAGTGGTTTTCATATCACTTTGTCAAGAGACCATATCTCTGTCATACAAGCTGGAATTCAAAATCACCAACAATGTGGCAGAATATGAAGCTCTTGTTCTGGGTATGAGGGCTGCAAAAGAAATGGGAATAAAGGAGATGGTGTTGTTTGGAGACGCAGAATTGATCATCCAACAGGTAAAAAATGTTTATCAGGCCAAGCATCCTCAGCTTAGAAGATACAAAAATGAAGTATGGGACTTGATCGATAATTTCTTCTCTGCTTTCAACATTGTTTTTATCCCAAGGGAAGAGAATACCGCAGCCGACTCCCTAGCAGTCTCAGCCAGTTTGTTTAGGATCCCCCTGCCACCAATGATTAATGGTGAAGTCGAGGTAAGATACAGGCCATCCATCCCAGACAACATAAAGCATTGGAAGGTATTCGAGGACGATCTCGAAATCAAAAAAATTCTTCAGTCCGTCGATGAGTTTTTTGCATTGCACATTGATCAGGACCCTGATCTAGAAGGCGACCCCCCCTCTGAGGTATTCTTGAATAAAGTTGTTAATCACCAGATTATCCAGCTGCCTAGCAATCACATTCTGAGGGGACTCGTCCCTTTAGAAAGGCTATTTGACAAGAATGATGTGGCAATAAAGGGTGGTGTTTCAAGTAAAGATGCTGACATAGCCGAATGTAACATTGGTACGCAGGATGAGCCTAAGTTTGTCAAATTATCAAGCATCCTGACCAATGAACAGAGGGCGGAATATGCTGGGTTATTAAAGGAATTCGCTGATGTGTTCGCATGGGCATATGAAGACCTCAAAACTTATGACACATCTGTCATTGAGCACAAAATCCCACTGAAAGAAGAAGCTAAACCATTCAGGAAGAAGCTGAGACAGATAAATCCCATGTTGCTACCTGTCATGGAGAAAGAAGTGAAGAAATTGTTAGATGCCCGAATCATTGTCCCATTGAGGTATTCTGAGTGGGTGGCCAATTTGGTTCCAGTAAGAAAGAAAAGTGGGGAAATCAGACTCTGTGTTGATTTCAGGAACCTGAACAGAAGCTCAAGAAAAGACAATTATCCCCTGCCCAACATGGAACACATATTGCAGAAGGTCACTGGTGCATCTAGAATATCCATGATTGATGGTTTCTCTGGTTACAATCAGATATCAGTCATGCCTGAGGACAGAGAAAAAATAGACTTCACCACTCCTTGGGGCACATTAATGTATGCCAAAATGCCTTTTGGATTGATGAATGCAGGGGCAACATTTCAGCGAGCTATGGATATAGCCTTCATTGGGGAGAAATATTAGTTTGTAGTGATCTATTTAGATGACATCACAGTCTTCTCCAGGTCAGACAAGGATCACTACTGCCACTTGAGAAAGGTTTTCATGAAGTGTTGGAGGTATGGCTTATCCTTAAACCCCAAGAAATCCTTGTTTGCTATGAAGGAGTGGAAGATGTTGGGCCATATAGTATCAGTAGAGGGGGTGAGAGTTGATCCTAGTAGGGTAGAGGCAATTCAGACCCTGTCATTTCCCAGATCTAAGAAGGAAGTTCAAGCCTTTTTGGGAAAGATAAAATTTCTGAGGAGATTCGTCTCAAATTTTGCTGAGTTGGTGAAACATATCACAGCCATGCTTAGGAAGGGAAATGAAGTGAAGTGGACTGCTGAACCCGGGGAATATTTTATTCAAATAAATAAGGCATTGACTGAGGCGCCTGTGTTGATCAGTCCTGATTATTCCAAAGATTTCCTGATTTTTTCTTTTGCTTCCTCTGATATAGTAGCAGTATTCTTGTTGCAGAGAAATGAGGAAGGACGAGAGCATCCCATTGCCTTCTTCAGCAAGGCGCTGAGAGATGCAGAAGTCCGATACAAGATCATGGAAAAACATGCCTATGCATTGGTGAAAGATCTCAAAGCTTTCAGAGTCTATGTCATGCACTCGAAAATCACTGCATACGTTCCTTCGGCCTCTGTGAAAGACATTATTATACAGCCTGACATAGACGGAAGAAGAGGTAAGTGGATTGCCAAGATCCTATAATTTTATCTGGAGATTAAGCCCACCAAGTTGATAAAGGGGCAAGGTTTGGCCAAGTTGTTGGCTGAATCTAATTGCAAAGCCTTAGAAATTAGCTTCATCAATGAGCAAGCTGATTTATCCAACAAGAATTTTCAAGGTGCCTTGTCCCTAGCAACATGCTCCTGGTACAAGGATATCTTGTACTTTCTGCAAGAATTGAAGCCCCCCGATGGAATGGGAAAAAGAAAAGAAAGGGCTCTAAAGCTCAAGGCGGTTAGGTATTGCCTCATTGATCAAGCCTTATACCGGAAAGACCCTCTAGGGGTATTTCTGAGATGCCTGGACCCACAGGAGGCCCAGAAGGTTACGTTTGATTTTCATAGTGGCCTTTGCGGAGGTCATCATTTCTGGAAGACCACAGCTCACAAGATACTCTGAGCTGGGTATTACTGGCCCACTTTATTACCCGATGTTTGCAGGGAGATCAGAGCTTGCATCAAATGCCAAAGGTTCTCATGAAAGCAACAGCTCAAATCACTGCCATTAAAACCCATAGTAGCTTTGGAACCTTTTCAGCAGTGGGGGTTGGACTTCATCGGAGAAATTCATCCTCCCTCAAGTGGTCAGCACAGATGGATCCTTACTGCAACAGATTATTTCACCAAGTGGATAGAAGTTGTCCCCACTAGAAGCGCATAACACAAAGTAATTATCAGCTTCCTGGAGGATATCATAGCCCGATTTGGCTGTCCCAACAGGATCGTCACTGATAACGCTGCTTCTTTCAAATCTGAACCTCTAATTAAGTTTTGTGAGCAGTTCCATATCTCGCTAATTCACTCCACCCCCTACTATCCCCAGGGGAATGGTTTAGCGGAATCCTCTAACAAAATCCTGATAAATATCATCAAAATATTGTTAGAGGATAACAAAAGAGCCTGGGATACAAAGTTGAAATTTTCTCTATGGACCGATCGTGTCACAACGAAGAAGTCTCTGGGCACTTCGCCATTTCAACTAGTCGATGGAGCAGAGGCAATTTTCCCTACTCAGCTCGCCTTACCTGTGGCGAAGTTCTTTCAAGACTACGAGGGATAACCAGATCATATGATCAGAAGAATTCATCAGATAGTGGAAGCGCAGCAGATCAGAGAACAAGTGAGGGATGCAGCTTACAGTCATCAGCAGAAGATCAAACAGGCATTTGAAAGAAAGGATAGGAAAAAGGAGTTTGAGATCGGGGACTTGGTATTTAAGTGGGATGCACCCAGACAGGATAAAGGCAAGCACAACAAGTTCGACGCTCTCTGGATTGGCCCCTTTAAAATCTCTGAGATTTTCTCCAACAACACATATGGGTTACAGGATCTGGAGGGTGAAGAGGTTTTCAACAGCCCAGCGAATGGGAATTTTCTGAAAAAATGTTTTATTTGAGCCTTAGACGGCTCCTCTGTTTGTAAATATTGTCTTTTAGTCCTTTGTGTATTTTATTTTTACATGTTTTAGGCTTAATAGGTGACTCCATAGCCCAATAGCAAGGCACTGAAGCTGCGGAAGGATTTCTTAGAGCATCGCAGGGATGACTCTATCCCCCATGGAGCCTAATGTTAGAGATTATTTTTTTCATTAGGCGCAGATGCACCCAGGTCTGCAGGATGACCGGGAAACACCCAAGTGCAGCAGCGGAAGGACCCAACTTTCTGGTTATGAGTCAAGCAAGAGGGCAAGGTTTGATATCAACAACCGAGACCCATCCACAAAGCTGATCAACGGTCATCAGGATCTCGGAGTTGCCAAATTACCCGACATATAGCATCAAAGAAGACTCCTATATTTGGAGGCTGAATATGGGTCGTCCGATCCAGTGACGCGTGTCGCAAGATCTGGCCATCTCGGCGTTTCGCCCGTCGCGACTCCAAGATGCAAAAAGCGACTCCGTTGTGTTTCGATGCACGAGATGCCGGGAGAGTCCAGGACTCGGGCCCATAGTATCGCCGAAAGTGATCTTAGTCATCTATCCCGCACGTACACGTGGTGCGCGATTAGTCCCTATTGCCTCTTCGCGCATCTCGACTTTGAAGAGTAAGGACTGGCTCCTTCCCATCCACAAGACGCGAAGTGCTGAAGCTCCTGAGCATATCATCTCAGACACTCCCTGAGGAAGCAGTTAATGAAAATCAAGCAGGTGGTTGAAACTTCCTTTCAGTCATTAAGTAAGGGGAATGGAGGGTCTGGTGAGCCGCCTGCTCGTAGGGGTCCTGTGTATCAATTTTCTCAAAGAATCCATGCCGAAGTCTTCAGCTCGATAGAGAAGTCTTCACACGCTATCCGAACACTTAATAGCTCAGCTACCCTCCTTATGGGAGCCATGCATAGTTAAGGTGGCATTTAAAGAAAGATATCAGTACAAGTTTGATTGAAGGGACACCCATCCTTGGGTGACTGAGGCACGCCTCTGTGAGGAGAATTTTCCTGAGTATATAAACTCAGTCTTTGTATTTTGTAAGCATCGATGGTTGAGCAGAGCTCCCTACTATAATGTTTTAGCAGCTATTCCAGCTTTCAGCTTATGCATCCGTATATGAGATTTCTTGTTTTATGACAGACAGTTCTTCTTACTTCGTCTAATTTTCATCTTATGCTAAGAGGGTTCGTAAACGACTAACTCGCGTGAATTGTTGCAGTTCTGTTATGATAAAGGATTTATTATTACATAATTGTGTCCTCTGGTTTTGCATTTGAATGCAAGCCGATCTTGTGTTTAAATGCCTTCTTCTACAGTCTGTTAGAAACCTGCTATTTATAACAGACCTCTGCTTTTCTCTTGCACAAGTCTTCCGCCTGTTCACCCTTTCAAACAACTCACTGTCTGAAATTTATGCAAGACCTCACTTGCTCATGCATACCTCGCCTAGTTTCAGAGTTGGAACTCTATTGTTTTGAGTTTCCCTCCATTCGATCACCCATCTATGAACAACCGTGACATAAAACTGATGGGCGTCGGGCTCTGCTCCTTCTAGCAATCCAGGAGTGACTTCCGTCGCCAACACCCCACATTCATGTCCCACCCCATAAAGTGTGCCACTTCTTTGCTCAACAGTCCTTCGGCTACCCCACTTCCCTTCCAGGGCTTCAACAATAGGCCGGACAGGAATTCTCAGAGCACTATAGTTGTAGTTGGGCTCCCTCTGGGAAAATAACTTCCCCAGAAACCTCTCTCACTTGGAGATATTTTCTTATAGGCCTGACAACCTGCTTCTTTAGTCCACGGGCCTGAAAACCTGCCTCTTCAAACTACAACCCTACCAACCTTCTTCTTATTCCATCTCCTTAGTCAATTATGTCAGGGTGATGGCAGCAACAACAAATCGTTAAGGCATGGTACAGGATTAGGAAAAGTACATGTGCACGGTGCTTCAAAGGAAAAGTATGGGATAGCTCAAGGTTCCTACTGGTTCCAGAGTTGCATGCAATTTGCAGGTGTTGATGATGGAGGGGATGGATTTGTGCATGAGTGCATGAGTGAATAGGTAAAGGATCCCAAGACAGACTATTTTCCCCCACCTATATTTCCATGTGCCATGATTGACACATGGCTCTCTTGGAGCTCGTTTCTCTCCACTCGGGATTCATTCCCTCTTCCATGAGACTTAGGATAAAGCAATTGTCTTCAAAATAGTCTTTAGGAAATAATAATATAATATTCCTTTTGAGATAAGCCCTATGGTTTATCCCCTTTCCTAGGCTCTTATCCCTCCCTTTACCTTCCTAGTGGAGCTTAGTCCCTCATACTCTTTTATCATGGTCGGTCTACACACAACGATGTATTGTAATAATGATATGAGTGTTTACATATACAAAAATAGGCTCACTGGCCTTAGCATCTAGGCTCTCTGACCTAATCATCACATAAGCCTCCTAGATTATAATCGCTTGGCTCACTAACCTAAAAAAAAAATTTACAATTCAGTTGGGGCTCGGCCTTGGAGCATTACATCATGCAACATGATTCCCCTTCTCCTTTTCTACAAATTTTGATGATTTTCCTTCATCTTTTGAGCCTCCTAGTTTGTTGAAATCAATAGGCACACTTTTATTCACAAATGGAGGAGATATTTCACCATGACTACCTGTTTTGCTGAGATTTAAAGTTATTTTCTTAAGAAAATAGGATAGAGGCACATCATCATAATCATCTATATTCTCCTTGTGCTCATTTTCAAATTTTCCTGAAAAACTCTGATTTGGAATTTCTGGGGTTTGCTCCTTTCTTGCAAACTGCCCTTTGCTTTCTCCTATTGGTTTACTAAAGGAACTTCATTTGGAGTTCTTAGATGAAGTAGGAGTCTACCTAGGAATATCTTTGACCTGTTTGTTTCTAGTTGTTTTGATGTGCTTCCTTGTATAAACCTTTTTAATAATAGGTATACGTTTTGAAGTTGACCCCTACCCTTCCAACGAGCATTTTCTCATACTTATGGTAAAAAAAATACTGGTTCACATAGTTGATTCAATTTATTTAACAACAATATCTCCTTCAATTTGAGTTTTGATTTTATTAGATTAAGTTTCCTTTTTCTTAAATTTAGTTTTGGCAGCGACACTTTCAATAAAACTCCCCCAGAACAAAAAATGCTCCTGGGATCGATTCAATTTGTTAAAACGATCAACCATTATCAAATTGATCAAGCCTGTATGAAAAATACAATGGGGTGGGGTGTTTGGTCTTTTCTTGACCTTTGATGACATTTTAATCAGACTTTTCAAAAGGAAATGAGGCAAATTCATCCTAATCTGGCTAGCAAGATGAGCTAAAAACTTGAAATGATACATGTCAATTTTTTCATACCTTCCCTCGCATGTAAAATACATATGGATGAACTTCAGGGCTTCATTCCATGAGGGTTTCAACCAGGACCTATGAACATTATGCCTCCAATTTTCACCTCTAAGTTAATCTTTTAGAAAAAAAATTGATATCGATTCCTATAAAGGTTCATTTCTTGAACCATCTTTCACCATCGATTGGCAAGCCAACTGCCTCTCCAATACTTTCTTCAGAAAGCGAGAATGAAATCTCTACAATGTTCATAAATTTTCCATCAAAACCCTCTGCAAACGCTCTGGTAAATTCATAGCTAGAACCCTTCAACCTATGACAAAAAACCATCCAACCCGCATTAGTAAACCATTCCATAAGCTCAAGTTTTCATTTGACAACCTCGGCACCCTCTGGCACATTATGAAATAGATGACCCCCTTTTCCCATAAATGAGAGTAAACTGAGTGAAACTAGGAGATGTGAGTGAGATGGGTGATTCGAATCGTAGATATTTCGCTCCCAAATTAATAGTTAACTTATTTTCTGTGATAACCCCTCCACAAGGGAAGAAAAAGGTGGGTGAACTGGAACAATGATGACACACTTTACATAAAAACAATTGTCTAGAATATTCCACAGCTAACAGATCAGAACATGTTCATCGACCATCTAAATGATAATGTTTATCAAATGAACTCGTAAGAATAATGATGTTCCATATTATCATGTCCTCCACAATTCTCAACTGACATGGAGTCAAACACTCAATGACCATCGAATCATATCGGGTGTTGGATTTTCATTTGGAAACGCCAATTATAGAGATTTGATAGGATAACATTGTATTTTCATTTGGCAGCGCTTTATATAGAATCATACAATCGTAGCGTTGGTTTATCATTTGGAAGCACTTTTATTAACACCTATTTTTAATAACACATAACACAATACCTAAACAAATTTTAAGTTTTTGGGTTATAAATGGAAACAATACATGAGCCCACATATCCCAAATGGACTTATAAACTTTGTTCTCAAATCCCCATGTTTGATAGGATTAATCTCTTAAATGTACAAAGTTATGAATTTCAATGTATTGGATCAAGTTGTTGAAACTGGCATACCCAACATTTATACGTGATAACATTGGCTCCAACGGGGATGGTGTCCTCCCTGTGAGGCAAAAAAGAACCCATTTTTCATGTGCCTTCATCCATTGGGATGATCCTAACTTGCAAATTGACTGGTGTATTTCTCCAACTGAAACTAAACCCACTCTTCAAGTTGTAAAGTGGAATCTAAAAACAATATTGCAAACTAAAAACTGAAATGAAAATTCACTACTGAAAAAGATGCTCATAGTATTGAGCTTATTCATACACCTACCCACTCTAACTGATCCATGAGTTTTTAATAAAGTGAATTAAAATATCCACTGCAACCATATAATCACTTTATCCATTGTTTTCTTTTCTTTCATATCTTTGTCCAAGAACAAAATGCAATACTTGCTTAATGACAACTCAAATAATAACTTGTAGTCAAACTTAATATTGGCAAAAACTGAAAAAGTCTAAAAGTTTGAGCTCACTTAGTGGCTCCAAGAACACTACAAAATGATCCTTGAAAATATGCAAACTGATATGACTTTGTATCATCCCTCCCACTACTCTTTTGTTTTCATAAAAACTTAACTGATAACTGTCATAAAAGGGTTGAGAATCTGCATAAGATTGCTCCAATAAAACCTTTTTTGGCACGAAAGACATGGTTGATTATGAGACTAACTTTTCATCTCCTCCATATTCAAATTCATGGTTGTCCAATGGCTGCAAAATTTTACTACTAAAATCCTCCATATAATCAACTACAAGATCATTGAAAACCTAAGAATGCTACTTCCAATTTATGTTGTTGTGAGCTTGCTCCAATAAACTATGGTGATTTTGCATCGATTTTCACTCCTCTGTTTTGTTAATGATTTTGAAATCTTCTTTCAACAACTCAAATGAAGAAAAACATAAGGGCAGGGGGTTACCTTCAACCAACTCACTATTTTCTTCATCTTCAATAGCATAATTGTCATACGTAGACTGAATGTTTTCCTTAAATTGTTGAGAGGGATCATTTTCTAATAGAGAACATGCATCTGGTTGTTCTAAGAAATAAAAATCATAATTAACAACATAATCAACATCATACTCATCATACTTAGGCACATCAAACACATCTGCAATGTCATCATTCAAGAACATTGGGACAACAACTTGCTCTCCAACAAGCTAATTTTCAAGTTCACTTTCATGACCTTCTTCACTGAAAATTTTGAAAACATTCATGGCAAAATCAACATTTTGTTCATCATGAAAAGACTTAAAATTCAAATCAGTAGAAAAATGTTTTGGGACAGTAGCTTGTGGATCAAAAAACTATTCATTATTGTTTGCAAATACATCAGCATTAAAAACTTCAAGAAAATGCATGATTTTATTAACCCTTTGCTCAAAATTTAGATCAGGTGCTTTTTTTTCATGGTCACTCTCATGTTCTACAACATCCAACTCCTCATTTTGAATCTGTTATGAAAGCTTCTCATAAGCTTGAAGATTATCTTCCACTTTTTGTGCATTGTTAAACATTCATTGCAAGGTAGTAGACCTCCTCTCCATCAGATGAAAAGATAAGTCTGGATGGAAGGTTGTTGCATAAGACAACATAGCAAGAGCTTTTGGTGGATGAATCTCTTTAGGCATCATGTAATAAAAACTGGAAAACCTCCCACTAAACATAGAGAATGTTTCATCCTTATTTCCTTTCATGGCTTGAAACTCTGCAAGATATTGATCCCAAGACTTTCTTTTACCCCAAAACTTCAGAAAAGCATTATTCAATTCCTCCCATGAGTTGCTGGACTCAAGATGAAAATTCCTAAACCATTATTTGGCATCTCCTTGCAATGACTGGGAAAAGGCTCACATAAAAACATCGACATGTTCAATATCAAACAAATCTGAAAAATGTTCAGAGGCTTGGACATTTTTCTCAGTTGAAATCTTCTCAAATTCCCCATCAAACATAGGCAAGTATTTATAATGCTTTACTGGAAAATCATGGAGGATATGGGGTAATTTTAAAGGCATGTTTCTTTGTTGAATCTTTGAGGGTGTTGGATCAAGTAAAAGAGGTGAGATATCAGCCTTGACCTAATGAGGCTCATCATATTGAATATTCATCATTAGGATCTTGTTCAAGATCACCAATACAAAAAGGAGATGTATTTACAACTTCAAAAGAAGGATATACATTTTTTAAAGGAGAATAAAGTGCAGATTTGTAGTCTTCATTTGAATACAGCAGGTAAAGACAAATGATTTTAACATGTTCAGGAAAGGACAAGAGGTAACTGATGAAAAATAATAAGATCTCTTGAAAAAAAACTAAATCTTTGATACATGGTTTTCCCATGATGTCCTTCCATATCTCTATCAATGGATCTCATCCCCTAGTTGAGTCTTTGAATCTGATTGAAGCATGATTGGAGTCTCCAGGTGAATGGTACAACCTTCTTTGTGTTTGACCTATGTTCACCATCAGAAGTCAAATCTGATCTTTGTCGTTTATCCCAGGGAATATTTCACCTTCGTTCCCCGACAACGGTGCCAAAATGTTATCACTTCGTAAATTTCCCTAGATATGGAGGTAAGTCATAGAGGTAACCAAAAACCAACTTGAGGCTAGAAGCTAGCCCTTCCAACCCAGAGAGGGATCTCTCTCTTCAAATCAATCACTGAAAGGATTGATTTGGAATTTCGTCCAAATGCTAGATCTCTTCAATAATAGGGTTTATAAAATGATATTTTTCCAGAGTTGAGGAGAATTTCTTCATTGGGCATGGATTCAAACTCAGATATATCAATCACATAACCTCCAAGAATGGTTAATATGAACATGAACACTCAAAGGAAATATATATGGCACAAGGCTAGACATTTGAATTGTTTTGATATGGTGATAGAATAAGAAAGACAATCTGATAAGAGAAGAGTATTTCACCAAGAATGAATTCTGCAACCATTTTCAGACTTAGAATAAAAGTCAAATGAATGTAAAGATATCGAGCACCATTTGATGAATTCCATACCCATTCAAAATAGAAGGACGACATAGTATCAATGCTCGAATGCTAATGAAACATAGCACTAATAAAAATGAATTATGATTCACATATTCTCCATTCAAACATGAGGAAAAACATTTAATGGAAGTAATTGAGTAAAACAAAAAAACTTACATAGAAATAGACTGCAAGGCACCATAACATGAATCTTTGAAGAAATGCTCAGGTGCTTCTGCTCGAATAATTTGTATTGATATAAGAAATATTACATGCAACAAGAGTCTCTTCCTTCACACTTCAACCCCTATTCTTTCTTTTACATCCTTTTTATAGAAAGATCATCTAATATTTAGAACCATAATTTCTGGAAAAAATTAATTACAAAATATCCCAAAATATAAAAAATAATATGTATATCTTCTATCCTTAAACTATATAAGGAAAATATTTCAACCAAAAGATAACCTCACTCACTGCCTGTTTGACCCAATATACATAGATGTCCAATCTGTTGAAGAAGTGGATATTTATCTGCTCACTAATATTCTAGAACAAAATATGGAACTTGTGCTTTGTCTGCAACCCATAAGATCATAGAAAATATGCTTGATTTAGGTAAAGATAATCTTCCTTAAATATCTGGATATACATCCTGCCTGAAGTATATGATTCCCCATAATAACATCAAAATCCCAAAGAAATAGAACCCAATCCCTTAATCGTATCATATCATACCCAAAAATTGATCTGACCTGTTATAGTTGATTAATATCCTCAAAAAATGCATCAAACCTTCTGAGGAAAACAAAGGGATCCATCATATGTTGTAATTCGTTATCCCAATTAAAGTTCAATTGTTTCCAAAACTTTGAAAACTGGGAGATGCCATTTCATTTGGTAGCGCCATATTCCATACTTTACCATATAGTTTCATTTGAGAGTTTCAACAACCTCAATTAATGTATCAAGACTACTAGGCTGACCCTCTTCAATCCATTTACTTTTCTCATCCATGATTGTTTTGGATTTAGCCATCTTCCTGGGAATTCCACTTTGCAGTTTCTCTGTTGATCTCTTTTTAACTACTTGTTTTTCTTCTAGCATATGTTTAGTCTTGTTTTTTCTAAGCTCTTTTTGTTGTTTTGTTCTTTTTCTTTTCCTAACTTGTGTTTTTTCTTCATCTTCATATTTGTCTTAATCTATATTTATAAGCAGGTCTTTCAGAGAAGGGTTCAATCTGATTTTTGCATTTAACCTCAATTTGTTGACATATCTTGTATGAGGTTTTCTGGTCTCATATACTACAGCTCGTGCCACATGCTTCCCCTTCTCCTTTTCTGCAAATTTTGATGATTTTCCTTTCTTTTGAGCCTCCTGGTTTGTTGAAATCAATAGGCACACTTTTATTCACGGATGGAGGATATATTTCACCATGAATCCCTATTTTGTTGAGATTGAAAGTTATTTTCTTAAGCAAAGAGGATAGAGGCACATCATCATAATCCTTTGTATTCTCCTTGTTCCCATTTTCAATTTTTCCTGAAAAGCTATGATTTGGAATTTCTGGGTTTTCTCCTTTCTTGCAAACCACCCTTTGTTTTCTCTTGTTGGCTCACTGAAGGAACTTCATTTGGAGTGCTTAGATGAAGTGGGAGTCTTCTTAGGAATATCTTTGACATGTTCTTTTCTAACTTTTTTGATGTGCTTCCTGGTATAAACCTTTTTAATAATAGGTATAAGTTTTGAAGCTGGCCCATGCCCTTCCAACGAGCATTTTCTCATACTTCTGGTCAAAACAGTACTAGTTCGCATAGTTGATTCAGGTTCTTCAACAATAATATTTCCTTGAAGGTGAGTTTTGATTTTCTTAGATTGAGTTTCCTTTTTCTAGGATTTAGTTTTGGAAACTATACTTTCATTAAAACTCCCTCAAAATAAAAAAAATTCTCCTAGGATCGATTCAATTTGTTCAAATGGTCAACCATTATCAACTTGATTAATCCTCTATGAAAAATATAATGGGTTGGGGTGTTTGGTCCTTTTCTGACCTTTAATGACATTTTAATGAAACTTTTTAAAAGGAAATGAGGAAAATTCATCCTAATATGGCCAACAAGATGAGCTAAAAACTTGAAATGATACATGCCAATTCCGTCAAATATTCCCCTTGAATGTAAAATACATCTGAATGACCTTCACGGCTTCATTCCATGAGGGTTTCAACTAGGAACTCTAAATGTTCTACGTTCAATTTTCACCTCTAGGTTCATCTTTTAGAAAAAAATCGATATTGATTCCTATAAGGGTTCAGTTCTTGAACCATCTTTCACCATCGATTGACAAGAAAATTTCCTCTGCAATACTTTCTTCCAAAGACGAGAATGAAAGATCTGCAATTTTCACAACTTTTCCATCAAAACCCTCTACAAATGCTTTGGAAACTACATAGCTAGAACTCTTCAATCTGTGATAAAAAACCATCCAACCCGTATTAGTAAACCATTCCACAAGTTTAGGTTTGAATTCGATAACCTCGGCACCCTCTAGCTCATTACGAAATAGATGAACCCCTTTTCCCATAACTGAGAGTAAATTGAGTGAAACTAGGAGAGGTGAGTGATATGGGTGATTCTAATCACAGATATTTCTCTCCCAAATTAACAGTTAACTTCTTTTATTTGATAACCCCTCCACAAAGGTAGAAAAAGGTGGGTGAACTGGAACAATGCGAGCCACTTTACACAAAACCGGTTGTCTAGAAGATTCCCAACTGACAGATCAGAGCACGTTCATTGGCCATCTAAACAATAATGTTGATCAAACGAACCCATAAGAATAATGATGTTCCATATTGCCATGTCCTCCACAATTATCAGCTGACGTGGAGTCAAACACTCAATGACCATTGAATCATATCGGGTGTTGGATTTTCATTTGGCAACGCAAATCATAGATCTTTGAGAGGATAGAATTGTCTTTTCATTTGGTAGCGGTTTATATAGAATCATACACTCGTAGCGTTGGCTTATCATTTGGCAACACTTCTATTAACACCTATATTTAATAACACAGAACACAATACCCAGACAAATTTAATTTTTTGGGTTATAAATGGAAACAAGACATGAGCCCGCATATCCCAACTAGAATTATAAACGTTGTTGTCAAATCCCCATGTTTGATAGGCTTGATCTCTTAACTATACAGAGTTCAAAATTTCATTGTATTGGATCAAGTTGTTGAAATTGGAAGACCCAACATTTATATGTGATACCAGGGTGAACATAGACACTATCTTAAAGGTGGAAGCCTCTTCCCAAGATTCATCTCTCCTGAGGATAATCGAAAACTCATGGAGGAAGTCATGTTGGAAAGATTGGAAAAATATATCCATAGTTTTCAGAAGGACAAAATCTCGGGCCTGGATGGTTTTCCAACAAACTTCTACAAAGGTTGTTTTGAGAATGTGGGAGTGTACCTTCTAAAAATGATCGAACATTTAAGAAGATCTGAGTAAACACATGCCCCCTTCAATGCCACCTTCATTTCCCTCATTCCGAAGGTAGATGATCCAACAAGTTTTGATCAATTCAAGTCCATCTCACTTTGCAACAACATCTATAAAATAATTGCAAAAATCATTGATCTAAGAATTAAAGACACCCTAAGTGAAAATGTTTCTGAAGAGCAGATTGAATTTATTAGGGGAAGACAAATCCATCAAGAAAATGGGGTTTCTCAGGAGGGTTTACACTCTATATACACTCAAAAACAAAGAGTCGTTACCTATAAGGTGGATCTCTCAAAATATTTTGACAAAGTAAGATCGCTATACATCGGACTACTATTAGTACACTTGGGATTCTATCATTCCTCTTTCACCCGGATAATGAAATACATCTCCACCACATCCTTCACTTTTCTAATCAATGGATCAGGTACCTCCTTCTTCCGATCAGAGAAGGGCCTCCGCCAAGGATGACCCCTCTCCATGCTCCTCTTCCTACTAGTGGTCGAATGTCTTAATAGAATGATCCACAATGAAGTCTTAGCAACAAGGTTTAAAGGTATAAAAATCATATTCTCCTTCTCCCTTTCACACCTACATTTTATTGATGACATTGTGATCTTTTGTGAAGGGAACATATCATATATCTCCACTCTAAAGTATACTCTTAGAACTTTTTTCCTTGCCACGGGTATGGAAGTTAATGTGCAAAAATCTTCCCTTCACACTTGGGGCCTTTCAGATTTTGAATGTCAACATATCTCCAAAGTTATGGGAACTCCTATCACAAGAAACTTAAGGGATGAAATATTTAGGTTTAAATTTAAAACCTAATAACTACATCAAGAGACACTAGAAATGGCTTGTTTCTAAGATTTAAAAAACAATGCTCTCCTCACAAAATATGTGTCTTTCCCATGCAGGTAGGCTAGTGCTGTAAAATCTTCCCTGGAAGCTATCCCAGTCTATTGAACTTCCCTAGCATGGGTTCGAAAGGGCATCCTGGAAAAAATCAATCATCTCTCCTTTTTCTTTCTATAGGTTAGCTTAGATGAAATTGTTTTTATTTTCCAGGCATCAAAAAAGCATATTTCTTTTCCAAATTCCTATGGGGGTTGGGGACTAAAAAACATCCATCTCTTTGCACAAGCCTTAGTAGATAAACATTTCTAGGGGATCATCACAAATGCATGACTTTGGGCCCGCATAGTTAAAGAAAAACACTTCCCCCAGGTCTCAACAATAGACCGGATAAGAAAATTTTAGTAATCTTCAAAAAATGGTTCAATCATTTGGAAAGACACCATAAAAATTTCCTCCCTGTTTGGAAATTGGATCATATGAAATATTGGAAATGGAGAATATGTCCTCATCGATCGAATGTAAAGGGAAACATCTCCTCCCCGAATAGGTTATTCAGGAGCTCAATAGCGCAAGCTTCACATGCCTACATCAAATAGCCAGGTGGAATTTTTCTCTGAATAAAATACAATGGCTTAATTGGGAGGAGGTAGGCTTAAGTGAGGTTTGTTCCCCCCTTAAATGAATATACACTAAACCTCTAAACTCATCCATGGTTGACCTGTCATACCAAAAATAGACTCGTATCTGGTTTTTCAACCCTACATGATCTTATGTCCTGAAGCATTGTTATTTGACACTAATATTGGAGCATGTGGATGAGCCAATTCCTTGTTGGGGAGCCATCCTTTGGAAGCTAAAAATCCTGACTAAATATAAACTATTCATGTAGTTTCTCCTCACAAACAAAGCCCCCACTTGGGACAATATTAAAAAACAAAGCTTTTTGTAGGACCTGGTCACTACCTGCTCTACAAGATGAACTCAAAGGACATTCCCACTTGATTATCCATTGTCCCTTCACATTGGAAGTTTGTACTAACATACATGTTTCCCTTAATATATCTAATCCCTAGAATTGATCAACTATTGATGAAGCGCTCAACCATTGGTTATCGTCTTCCACAAATTCCCCTCATAAATCTCTTCCCCTCATAATAGCACAGGGCATCTGGATTTTTAGGAACCATGCTATTTTTGATGATGTAAATCCATCCTCTTCTTGCACTTCCTCTTCCTTCATATCCATTCTCCTCTCTTTCTCATAGTCCACCTCCCATAATCCTCCCCACCAGGCCCCCTCCGAACATTGACCCTTCCTCTCCTTGAGCCTTATTCGATGGGAAAACATAAGGCTCCCCCTGCATTGGTGCTGCAAGGGGAATCATCTTCGTGGACGTAGACACAAAATTCTCTTTTGCTGCCCAATTGGGCCCTGCTACAAACAATTTTAGTGAATTCTGGGAAGTTAAGCTTCTTTTGTCCTTGGAAAAGGATAAAGGTCTAACTCACATAAACATTTTTTGTGACTCTTCTCTGGTGATAAATTGTATAACAGAAGAGATTCACTGCACACATACACACTTCAGCTAGTTTTGAACGATATCA
>SNQJ01S0179728.1:0-19674 GCA_010110895.2 Picea sitchensis | reverse complement strand
TTCTAGAGAGATTCAACAATCGTAAGCCACTCAGAGTATCCATGCTTGTAGGGATCCCCCCCATAAGATTATTGCTCGACAAATCAAGTATTGTATTTGTCGACAACACATATGGCAAATTATACACAATTCCTTTCATGGTAATCCTTATTTCATAATAAAGTGTAGGAACATCATATATATCCCTAGAAGATTTATGGACTTTAAATCCTTTGAGGCGCTCAAGATTAGATGGTATTCTCCCATTGAATTTATTGTTGGATAAATCCAACACTTGCAAGTTGGTGAGATTTGTTATCCATTGAGGAATATCACCATGTAGATTATTATATGTCATGCTCAGGACTCTCAACTGAGAAAAATTTCTAATGTGCATAGGAAGCTCCCCTATCAATGCAGTTTCTCTTAAATCCAATAGTTCAAGTTGAGTGCAATTAACCAAAAATGATGGAAAAGTACCATAAAAGTGATTAGAGTGAGCAACAAAGTGTGCTAAAGAAAGTGGAAAACCTATGTCCAAAGACCCACTAAATGAGTTATATGACACATCCAATGATTTTAGAGAAACCAAACCACTAACACTATCAACTATACCACCAGAGAAATTATTGTTATTCAAAAATAAAAGAGTGAGGTTCTTCAATTGACCTATGCTATTTGGTATTTGTCCGGTTAAATTATTATTATTCAAAAATAAAACATTGAGACTTTTCAATTGACCTATGCTATGTGGGATTTGTCCAGTTATATTATTATTATTCAAAAATAAATAATTGAGATTTTTTAATTGAAATATGCTATTTGGGATTTGTCCAATTATATTGTTATTTTTCAATCCTAAATATTTAAGATTCTTTAATTGACCTATGATATTTGGGATTTGTCCAATTATATTATTATTCAATACTAAATAATTAAGATTCTTTAATTGACCTATGCTATTTGGGATTTGTCCAGTTATATTGTTATTATTCAATATTAAATAACTAAGATTCTTTAATTGACCTATACTATGTGGGATTTGTCCAATTAATTTGTTGGAACTCAACTCAATCCAATAAATGGATTGAAGCTTTCCTATGGATTCGGATATCCTACCAGTGAGCATATTTCGACTAATATCTAGGTTTATCAATTGATTCAAATGGTAAATGACTTCGGGTATCCTCCTGAACATATTTCCTCCAAGATTCAGGGTCGTCAATTGATTCAAATGGATAATAGCTTCATCTGGAATAGAACCCGAGAGAAGATTATGGCTCAGGTAAAGATATTTGAGCGCTTTAAGCCGCCCAAACTCTGGTGGAATTCTGCCACTCAAATTATTAAAAGAAATATCCAAATTGTTCAATAAGGAGAGATTGCCTAGACACGGGGAAAGGGTACCTTCCAAATCTGATCCATCAAGGCGTACGCGAATAACTCTTCTCGTGTATTTGTTGCACCAAATGTCATCCCACGAGCATACATTTTCCGCGTTCTGAGCAGTCCAATTGGACAGCCATCCATACGGATCGTATTTTATGGCCTTTTTGAAGCAGAGAAGAGCATCCACGTCCCTTTTATTGTAATTAACAGATGCAGCCGCAGATGATATGGCGGATGCAGTTAGAAAGCAGAGAAGTATAGTAACGCCCTTGTCCATCATTTCTCCTTGTCCAAACTCCGAGTGACTTGTGCCTTCTGCCCTTCCCTTCGGTATGTATATATAAAAATAATAATTAAACGTTTCAAAGGTTGGAAACACTAATATATAAATATACCTTGAATTGCTCAATAAGAAATGTAAGGTGCTATAACGTGCGGGAATTTGATTGGCACCTATGTACATCGAGAAGAACTTAGACTTATTACAACATAAATAAATACAATACAATATGTTATTAAACAACATAAATAAATGTCATACAATATGTTATTACATATTGCATGCAATATGTTATTACATATACATAACATATTGCATGCAATATGTTATGTTATTAAACAACATAGATAAATGTCATACAATATGTTATTACATATTGCATGCAATATGTTATTACATATTGCTGTTATTACATATTGCATGTAATATGTTATTACATATTGCATGCAATATGTTATTACATATTATGCAATATGTAATATGCAATATGTTATTACATATTATGCAATATGTAATAACATATTATGTAATATGCAATATGTAATTTTACATAATATGTAATATGCAATATGTTATTACATTATGCAATATGCAATATGTTATTACATAATATGCAATATGCTATTACATATTATGCAATATGCAATATGTTATTACATATTGCATGCAATATGTAATTACATATTGCATAATATGTAATAACATATTGATTAATAACATATTATGTAATAATAACATATTATGTAATAACATATTATGTAATAACATCTGCAATATGTTATTACATATTATGCATAATGTAATAACATATTGCATATTGCATAATATGTTATTACATATTATGCAATATGCAATATGTTATTACATTATGCAATATGTAATATGCAATATGTTATTACATAATATGCAATATGTTATTACATAATATGCAATATGCAATTACATATTGCATATGCAATATGTAATAACATATTGCATATGCAATATGTAATAACATATTGCATATTATGTAATAACATATTGATTGCATATGCAATATGTAATAACATATTGATAGCATATGTAATTACATATTGCATGCAATATGTAATAACATATTGCATGCAATATGTTATAACATATTGATTAATAACATATTATGTAATAATAACATATTATGTAATAACATATTATGTAATAACATCTGCAATATGTTATTACATATTATGCAATATGTAATAACATATTGCATGCAATATGTAATAACATATTGCATGCAATATGTAATAACATATTATGCAATATGCAATATGTTATTACATTATGCAATATGTAATATGCAATATGTTATTACATAATATGCAATATGTTATTACATAATATGCAATATGCAATTACATATTGCATATGCAATATGTAATAACATATTGCATATGCAATATGTAATAACATATTGCATATTATGTAATAACATATTGATTGCATATGCAATATGTAATAACATATTGATAGCATATGTAATTACATATTGCATGCAATATGTTATAACATATTGCATGCAATATGTTATTACAAATTGCATGCAATATGTTATTACATATTAAGGATGATTTTAAGTCCTTGGATTCTAGCAATGCCATGTGTTGGGATATATTGAAATATTTTCCATATTGATTATGTAAAATATTGTCATTGAGCATGATATTAAAAAATGTTAATCTATCTTGAAGTCTTTGGGATGTTAACATAGTGACATTAAATCCAATTAAAAAAACAAATCAATTGTAATTGTCTTTGAACATCACCTGAAAAATATATATTTTATATTTCATGTAAAGTTTTGATACATATAAAAGAAAGTTAGAAAGTTGAAGGAAAATACGTGCAACTTTCATGTAAAGACTTGTGTTGTGTGGGGGAATAATGAAAGAATAGCGACGGGACATAAAGTTGATGGTTGTAGGTGTAACTGGAATGGAGTTGGTCTGGGTCAGTGTGACCTTCAACGGACTACCGGGAAAATGCGGGAAACCAAGACTACCATGAAATGCGGGAAAATGGTACTACCGTGAAATGAATTCATGGTTACAAAGCTTCCTATTTAAAATTGTAAGGAATAGCCGGCTGTGGGAGTGCCTCTAGAGATAGAGTTAAAAAATAGTTGATGGTTGTGGGAGTGACTCTAATGGAGTCAACGGACTACCGTGAAATGCGGTAAAAGAAAGATAGAAAGTTGCAGGAAAATACGTGCAGCTTTCATGTAAAGAATAGCTAGCTTGACAAGACATAAAGTTGATAGTTGTAGGTGTGACTGGGAAAATGCGGGAAATAAGGACTACCATGAAATGCAGGAAATCGGGACTACCATGAAATGCAGGAAACCGGGACTATCATGAAATGCGGGAAAATGGTACTACCGTGAAATGCGCGGAAGTTGATTTTGTCCCGTGACCCCACCGTGGTAAATGTTTGTCGTTGGAGTTTTTGAAGAAAGCATAAGTATGGCTATTGTAGTTACTGAATGAAAATGAATATGTGTGTATCTATTCTATTAGTTTTTTAGCTCGTAGCTATTTTAGCTATTCCTTCCACTCAAAAATCCAATTCCTTCTTCGTGCTTCACATAGGTCTAGGTCTATGGGCATTGCTCCACTCTGGGGTTGGGATGATCTATCAAAAATATAGATCCTAATATGAACATATAGACATAGGCTTCACAAATTAATGTTGTTGGCTCCTACTCAGTTTTGAATGAAGTTATATATAGGTAGGTTGGGAAGATCTATAACTTGCCAAACCCCAAGTAGGAAATTGAATGACCCTCTTCCTTTTCACAACCCCCGAATTGATTGACCATTGGATGAATACTGGTCTTGAGGTAAATGAACCGGGAAAGCATAGTGTTTCAATCACTAGGAAAGTCTTACCAATGACCCATTTTATGCACAAAGCACTGGTTGTGTTTTAGCTATCAATTTGATCTCTATATATTATAACCACATTACACATAAGTCGAATGCAATCAGAAATGGATTCTTGACTCATAATAGTGATATGTATACCAATCAACATCATCTATTTTATCACGATGGAAGGAGGTGAGAGCTAGGGTTTTGCAAGTTTTCGAGATGGATTTTGGCAAGCGTATAGGCCGGGGAAGGGGTACAGTGACAGACCTCTTAAGGCAGGAAACATTGTCAGTAATGGCATCAATCTTAGAACCATTTGTTGTTGATGGGGGGATCAAGATAGTGAGGGAGAAATATTTTAAAGAGGTTGTGACAAGGGCAACCAAATAGACCCCATCAACCCAAGAAATGAGGGGGTGTAGGTAAGGACTAGTAAGGCAGGGATATCACTGAAAACCAAGACACCATAAATCAACGATCTGGCCATAGGCTGAAAATGGGATGCTTGGGAAGACGGACAAAAACCCGAGGTACAAGATTACCTCAACTCAGATAGGCGACTATATACAATATATGAAAGATCATTTGGTGATCGGAAATTTTATGGGAATATGGCCCTTGGAAAAAGCATTGATGGGGTGGGTGAGTACTCGGTGGAAGGTGGAAGGAGAGATTGATCTGAAGATGGGTTTGAAAGGATTTTCTAATGTCATTTTCTCTTGCATAGAGGACAAGGAAAAGATCTTTGAAGAGGGAACCTATTTTTCCAACTTAGCAGGTATTCATCTCCGCTATTGGACACAGATATTTTCACTGGAAATACTGGATCTGGTTGTATTCTCTACCTCGGGTGTTCTGGGACAAAGAAATACTGGAGGGGTTAGGGAATATGTTAGGTTCTTTTATAAAGATTTCAGAGGTAACCAGAGTGGGCAGGTACACTTCTTATGCGAGAATTTGTGTGTACGTGAATGTGGTAGCGATGCTTCTGGATGAAATAACAATATCTTTTGAGGACAATAAATGGGTACATGCGCTAGATTATGAGCATTGAACATATCCCATTCAGGAGTAGGAAATGCCATGAACATGGCCATATGTTCAGAGCCTACCCTTTAAATGCAGATAATTTGGCAAACAAATCTAAGGATCAACAAGATGAAGAGGGGTTCACAAAGGTATGAAGTAAAAGAAGGACATGTTAAAGATCAAATCTGAATATGAATGTAGGGGGAAACAACACTTCAAACAAATTCCACAAACTAGCAAAGGAAGAAAGGGAAGATATAAATAAGTATGGACAACCGAGGGTACAAAGAATAGGGAGATCTCAAATCTAGGAGGGTCTAGACAACCAAAAGTGAAGAAAAAAATATCTTGACTAAGTTAACACACACGTGGAGGGAACGCATGTTGAAATGCAGGAGATCAGTGGTACAAATGGTTCATGAGAGGATTCGAAAGGGGAGAATGTAAACTGGGACATGGAGCAATATGATTGGGATATACACATGAACGCATTGATAGCAATGCATGGAGAACATAATATCAATAACATGCTTGAAGGCCAACTTCAAAAACTCAAGAGGGACTTGGTTGAAGGCAAAAGTAAGGTGGGTAATCAGGCATATATGTGGCATCCTCATGGGGATTGGGGATTAGAACCAATTTATATTAAACCTCAGAAACGATATATGGGGTAGGAAAAGAAATGTGGATGCAAGTCTCATATGAAAAAAATAGAAGAGACAAGGGCCTTACTAGTGGACTCGGGTTAGTTGGTAGGTCTCCCAGAAAATTACTTTCATCCCCAACCCAAAGTTTGATATGAACATCGTATCATGGAATGTACGAGGTTTAAATGCCCTATCCAAATACAGGATGTGAAGAAAGAGAATATATCAAGTGAAAACTAGTATTCTGATGCTTCAAGAAACAAAGTGTGATAAAGACACAATGTTGAGAATAGCCCAGAAGATTTGGAAAAGATGTGAGGTAGTGATGGTAGATGTAGATGGAGCCTTAGGGGGATTTTCCATCCTCTGGGATCCAGGGATCCTGACTTTGGACATCCATTTGAGCTCCTCCAGAATCTTGAAAGGAATATATCGAGTCCAAGGGATGTTGGATCAGGGCTACGTCATGAATTCTTATGGCCCACTAACTTCAACAATGAAGAAATAATTCCTTGATGTTATCAATCTTCTTGGAGCTAGTTTAAAAGATCATCCTTGGATTATTGGGGGGATTTCAATATGAGATCCTCCTCGCACAAGAAAAAAAGGGGGCTAGAGGAGGTTGGATGTTGAGAGTGAAGCCTTTAAAACCCTCACTGGTAATCTAAGACTCATAGATATCTCATTTAGCAGTGACATGTATACATGGAAAAATAGGCAAGAGGTGAACACTAGATCACTATATGCCTTAACAGTTTCCTGATTTATGAATTAATTGTAATTTCCCTTTCCAAATAGGAGCTCCAGAGAGGAGGCTTAATGGTCTAAACCACCCCATTAGACTATATCCAGGGCTAGAAAGGGGTAAACATGGTTACTAGAGGTCACTCCAGTCAAAGGTGTTATGTTCAGAAAGTGACATTGAGCTAAAAGTGGTTAAAAGCGCTTTTAAGACAATTTGAGCTAAAAATAGAATAGACGAGCTAAAATTAGAAGTCAACAATGAATTAGGGTTTCAACAGTGAATTAGGGTTTCAGGAAGCTATGAGAGAAGGGTCAGTGACCTAATTCAGGATTATGCAGATTTTGACTTGTCATTGAGGAGACAGGCACATCTCACGAGAGATAGTTCAGTGGATTCCAGGAGGAAGACACTAGTTGGATGAATTTGTTGTTGAGAGACAAACCCTGGTCACCAGGAAGATCAGCTAGGTCTTCCATCATTCTTTAGCAACAGTTACACAGGTTCCAGCAGTAAGGGCTCACTTATTTAGGGTGAGGGCGCAACTTCTGAGGAGGTTCAGTGGATCGACTTGTACCATCTAGCGAGATTTCAGAGATTCCCCTCTGACCCAGTTGAGAGGAAGGCAAGGCGCATATTTTTCCTGGTTCCTCATCAGATTCCGATGGAGGAATCATCCGGGGCACATTTTCCAGACTTGGGAGTGTGACACTTTGGGAGAACATGTTCGGGGTTCCTGAGCAATCATCAAATCAGATCCAGCGAAGCCCTTTCGACCCATTTCACAGTAGGACAAGGTGATCATTTTGAGACACATCTCAGTCGATTTCGATAGTGGAATCACTAGGGTGCAGTTTTCCAGTGAGAGAGGGGCACATTACCCCGGGGGGATCCATCTGGGGTCCAGACACACTAGTAGAGGGGTCGGTCAGTCACCAGTACTAAGATCTAGAGTAGGGAACACTATTTTGGACAGTTTCTAGTGCATTCTGAGAGGTTTAGACATCATGGAAAACTTTTTGGACTTTCAGTAATTACCGTGTGAGCTACCATAGTTCCAGTTCATCCATTGATCTCGTAGTGCTCATCTATTAGCGGGTATTATCATTTAGTTTTCTTATTGTATTCCGGCTAAGATCCTTTTGTCATTTGATCTAGCTAAGTGATTCATTTTTATTCAGCCGTGTTCGACATTATACTCACAAAGATATCATAATATAAGATTTGCAATATTTTGTCTCATTTATCATTTGAATAGTCATTTATATGCTATAACAATGAATTATCTACCGTAGATACATCAAATTATCATTGTTTTCCTAGACTAGCCAAGTTAGGAACATTACAATGGTATCCGATCTTTAGTCCTTCTAGCCTGTGACTAAAGACGATGAGTGCAGCAAAGGACCCAGGGGGTCATGAGCATGTAGGTGACAAATATGTCACTTACAACAGACACAAGGAGGGAAGACCTAGATCTGATTTTCCCCCTTTTCCTCCTTTCTCAGAGGAAGAGGAAGAGGCAAAGAGAGAAGGGTAGAGAGAGAGGTTGAGAGTGAGACAGAGAGGATGTTAGGAGACAGATATGAGAGACCAGAGGGAAGTGGTAAGGCCCCCATGGACCTAGAAGCATCCTTCATGCAGGTACTCAGAAATCTGATAGTCATTTAGTAGGCCATGACTCAGTCCTTGCCACAGATGGTTGATAGACTAGCCATAGTGGGCACCCCGAGCACATAAGCCCCACATGCAACACAGGGAACTCAGGGGCAGGCAATAGACCCCAGTATCCTACTCGCACATACACCTCTTCGAGTAGGATTCCTAGGCCATTGTTCCCTAGTTTCCAGAGGACACCACTAGTATCATCACAACAACCAATAGCACAGAGGCCACCCAATTAGCCGGAGGACATTGCAGAGTATAGGAGGGAGTATGCAACAATGGGTCGTGACTTCCATCAGGACATAACCCTGGTCGAGTATTGTGGACTCAGACTCAGGAACCGCCCCAGAGAGCCACAGAGAGGAGGACAATAGCAGCAATTGGGGTATAATATTTATTTCATCTGGAAAGTTGGTAAACTCACCATACCTTCTTTTGACGGATCATCCAAATGCACTACCAGAGCTTGGGTACAAAATCTAGACACATACTACAAGCTCAACCAGATGACTGAGACAGAGGCCATCAGTTTCGCTACCCTACATTTGGAGGGTGAGGCACATGAGTGGTGGCATCATGGACTGGTGATGTTGGGTCATAGTCACATAACCTCCTGTAGGGAGTTCACATAGAGACTCATGGAGAGGTTTGATAGGAGGGATCCCGAGATCCACTTTAGGGATCTAGCCCAGTTGAGACAAATTGATACAGTAGAGGCATTCATCACAGAGTTTTAGTGGGTAGCAGTGATAGTGACAGATATATCAGAGCCCAGGCTAATCATGTTATTCATAGAGGGACTCATAGAGCCTTTAAGAGGATGGGTAAAGGAATACAAGCCTCACACCTTGCAGGATGCCATCCTACACACTCGAGATTTGGTAGACTCAGTGCCAAAGACCAAACCCTTTTACAAACCCTTCATACCACAAAAGGATTGAGACAGGAATCCATTCCAGAGAGAATGGAAGGGCAAGGAGAAGTTGGATGATGAGACGAGGTGAGAGCTTATGAGGAAGAAGCTTTTATTCAATTGCAGAGACCCTTGGGTCCCAGGCCACATGTGTATGGGCAAGGGAGAGATTCATTATATTGAGGTGGAAACAGACAATGTGGATAGTGAGGAGGAGGAGCAGGACAATAGATCCACTAGCTCAGAGGATGAGTCGACACAGGCAGAGGAGTATCCTCCCCGTAGACCACCAACACCGGCAGGAACCCACCCATCAATAGTTCCACAGCGTCCTAAGCAGGCTAACGGATGGAAACCAGCAAAGGGAGGAGTCATAGCGACCCTTTCTCGTGTTCCCAAGTATGATACCCATTGAATCAGAGGGACTATTAAGGGGCAACGATAAATTGACTTGATAGATGGCAGGGCCACCCACAACTTCATTGATGCTTCATTGGTATTGAGACGGGCACTTCAGATAGAGGAGTTTGAGGGGTTTGATGTTGTAGTAGAAGATGGCCACATAGTGGAGTGTCTATACAAAGTTCTGTACTTGGAGATAAAGTTAGGAAACTACATAGTGAGAGACACATTTTATGTGGTTGACCTATCTGAAATAGATGTGGTGTTGGGAGTCCAGTGGATGATCACCTTGGGAAAAGTCACCACAAATTACCAAATCTTAAGATGGGGTTCAGAGACCATGATGGGAAGAAGGTTCTTCTGAGAGGTATGTCGACAGAAGCAACCTGGACAGTTTCATCCAAGAGGATGGAGAGGATATTTTGACATGGGGAGGTAGCATATGATGCAGAGTTCTTGATCACTATGCGGAAGGACTCAGAGGGTCGACAAAAGTATCATACATAGATCCGTAATTTGTTGGGACGACATCATCAGGATTTTGGGTCGATTCCACTAGGGAGACCACCTGAATGGGGTTTGAGCACACCATTGAGTTGGAGGAGGGGGGAAAACCTATGATCACACCCCCTATCGTCATCCTAGGAGGTTCAAGGATGAAATAGAGAAATCAATCAAGGAATTGCTAGTGATGGGACACATCAGACCGAGAAACATCCCATTCACCTCTTCAGTTGTATTAGTTCTAAAGAAGGATGGCACCATGAGGATGTGCATTGATTATTGTGCCTTGAACAAGAAAACCATCAAGAACCGGTATCATATCTCGCGCATTGACGAGTTGGTGGATGAACTTCATGGGGAAATTTTCTTCTCAAAGATTGATCTATGCTCTAGGTATCATCAGATCAACATCTGAGAGCAGGACATAGAGAAGACAATATTTCACTGTCACTTTCGAAATTTTGAGTTCATGGTTATTCCATTTGGGATAACCAATGCACCAACTACATTCCAGTCTTTCATGAACCACATATTCAGGGATCAGTTGAGGAAATTAGTCTTGGTTTTCTTCGACGACATCTTGGTCTACAACAAGACATGGTAGGAGCATATGAGGCACCTGGATGAGGTATTGAGCATCATGGAGGTGTAGTCATTATATGCCAAAAACTCCAAGTGTGAGTTCAGTATGATAGAACTACTTTACTTGGGCCACATCATTAGTGCACAGGGGGTACAAGTGTACCAAGAGAAGATCAGGGCCAATCTGGATTGGCCAATTCCCAGGAACATGATAGAGTTGAGGATTTTCTTCAGGATATGCAGCTATTACGGGCGATTTTTCCATGGTTTTTCTTAGCTTGGAGCACTTCCAAAAGTTATCGATCTCAACCCTTAGGACGAGGTCTCGTATTAGCCCAGGATGTTCCTTCGATGGAGGGCATTGTTGAGTTCAACAACTTATCCAATTAATAATACTAGGACCATCTTCTTCCGAGTCGTTGACGGATCTTACCAAGAATGGGGCTTTCATATGGACCAAGGAGTCACAGAAAGCCCTTGATAACATGAAGGAAGTCATGGGCACTTGTCTAGTGTTATCATTACCAGACTTCACCTTGCCATTTGTACTAGAGTGTGACTCATCCGACGAGGGTATCGGGGCAGTTTTGATGTAGGGAGGACACCCCATTGTATTCGAGAGTGGTAAGCTTAGTTATCTTGAGATGTCTTACTCCATTTATGACAAGGAAATGATGGAAATCATGCATGACTTGACCAAATTCAAACAATATTTGGTCAGCAACAAATTCATGGTCAAGAGAGATCACAATAGCTTGAAGTATTTCCTTGAGAAGAAGGACCTCAGTGAGTGCCAACAGAAATGGGTGACAAAAGTACAGGCATTCAACTTCGACATAGAGTATGTCAAGGGGAAGAAGAACAATGTGGTTGATGCACTATCGAGGAGACCTACGACACGTTCTTTGATGGAGATTTCAGCAGATTGGAAATCCCACTTGTTAGTGGAATATTCCAAGAACGAGTTCTGTTTTGAGGTTATGGATGGGAAGATACAGGATCACAGGTATAGGGTCATTGACGATGTCATATTCTACAAGGACAGATTCTACTTGGTGCCAAATTCAGAGCTCAAGAAGAAGATCCTCACAACAATTCATGATTCACCACTATTAGGCCATTAGGGGTTTTTCAAAACCTACAGACAGATCAAGGAGAGGTTCTCATGGAAGGGCCTCAAACAGGACGTTATGAGACACATCAGTGAGTGTGTGACTTTCTAGCAGAACAAGTTAGAGCATACTCTTCCAGCATTGCTACTTCAGCCACTCCCCATTCCAGAGCAGAAATGGGAAAGTATATCAATGGACTTCATCGCAGGCCTACCCAAGGTCCAGGGTAAGGACTGTATCTATGTAGTGGTCGACAGGTTGACCAAGTTTTCTCACTTCTATGCCATACCGATAGAGTATAGTGCAGTTCAAGTAGTCAATCTATTCTTCAGGGAGGTCTTTAAACTTCATGGGTTGTCTAGGAACATCATCAATGACAGGGACGGTCGGTTCATTGGGACATTCTGGAGAGAGTTGTTTATGTTGGTGGGGACAGAGCTGACACCCAACACCATCTATCACCCTCAAACATATGGGAAGACCAATGTCGTCAACAAGTGGGTTGAAGGATATTTGAGGAACTATGTAGGTGGACAGTAGAGAACATGGGTCAAGTGGCTACATTTAAGGGAGCATTGCTACAACACCACTTTCCACATGTCCATTGGTATGAAACCCTTTCGAGCATTGTACGAGTATGATGCTCCCACTTTGGTAGACTTGGTTTTCAGGGAGAGAAGATATCCCAAGTCCAAGAATTGGATCATAGAGAGTCAGGAGATTCTCAAGTTGTTGAAAGAGAACCTATAGATGATACATAACCAACATAAGATGAGTGCGGATAGGCACAGGATAGAGTGCAACTTTGAGGTTGGGGATTTGGTTTTCTTGAGACTCCAACCTCATAGGCCTTCATCGTTGAAGAAGAGTGGGGCCGAGAAGCTCAAGACCAGATTTTATGGCCCTTACATGATCATGCGTCGAGTAGGCGAGGTTGCTTATGATCTAGATCTTCCAGAGGGGAGCAAGATTCATAACGTGTTCCATGTTTCTTGCCTCAAAAAGAAAGTGGGAAAATTCATTATCACAAAAGATAAGATTTCCCCATTGGATGAGGAGGGATAGTTGGAGTTGGTTTCGGAGGAGGCACTGGAGTTCCGAGAGCAGAAAATGAGGAGCAAGTTCATCAGAGAGTGTTTGATCAAATGGAGAGGGCTTCTAGTAGAGGACGTTACTTGGGAGAGAGACTAGGTGTTGTAGCACCCTGGATTGGTATTTCTTGAGGATAAGAAATCTCGGGAAGGGAGGACTGTAATGTCCCTTTCCAAATAGGAGCTCCAGAGAGGAGGCTTAATGGTCTAAACCGCCCCATTAGACTATAGCTAGGGCCATAAAGGGGTAAACATGGTTACTAGAGGTCACTCCAGTCAAAGGTGTTATGTTCAGAAAGTGACATTGAGGTAAAATTGGTTAAAAATGCTTTTAAGCCAATTTGAGATAAAAATAGAATAAACGAGCTAAAATTAGAGGTCAACAGTAAATTAGGGTTTCAACAGTGAATTAGGGTTTCAGGCAGCTATAAGAGAAGGGTCAGTGACCTAATTCAGGATTATGGAGATTTTTACTTGTCATTGAGGAGAGAGGTGCATCTCAGGAGAGATAGTTCAGTGGATTCCAGGAGGAAGACACCAGTTGGACGATTTTGGTGTTGAGAGACACACCCTAGTCACCGGAAAGATCACCCAGGTCTTCCATCATTCTTCAACAGCAGTTACGCAGATTCCAGCAACAAGGGTGCACTTATTTAGGGTGGGGGCGCAACTTTTGAGGAGGTTCAGTGGATTGACTTGTCCCATCTAGGGAGATTTCATAGATCCCCCTCCAAACCAGTTGAGAGGAAGGAAAGATGCATATTTTTCCTGGTTCCTCCTCAGGTTCTGACGGAGGAATCATCTGGGGCGCATTTTCCAGACTTGGGAGTGAAACACTTTGGGTGGACAAAATCCGGGTTCCCGAGCGATCATCACATCTGATCCAGGGAAACCCTTATGAACCATTTCACAGTAGTCCAAGGCGGTCATTTTGAGACACATCTCAGTCAATTCTGACGGCGGAATCACTAGGGTGAATTCTCCAAGGGGGATCCATCCGGGGTCCAGACACACTAGCAGAGGGGCCAGTTAGTCACTAGGATTGAGAGATAGAGTAGGGTGCACCATTTGGGACATTTTCCAAGCCATTCTGAGAGGTTTAGCCATCAGGGCAAACTTTCTGGACTTTCAGCAGTTACCGTGCGAGTTGCCATAGTTCCAACTCATTCATTGATCCCACAGTGCTCATCTATTATTGGGTATTATCATTTAGTTTTCTTATTGTATTCTGACTAAGATCCTTTTGTCATTTGATCTAGCTGAGTGATTCTTTTTATTTATCCACATTCGACATTGTACGCACAGAGATATCATAATATAATATTTGCATTCTTTTGTCTCATTTATCATCTGAATAGTCATTTATATGTTGTAACAATGAATTATCTACAGTAGATACATCAGATTATCATTGTTTTCCTAGACTATCCAAGTTAGGAACATTACATTAATGCTCCATGCCTAGTAGGAAATCTCTGTAGACATACTTCCATGCAATGGATTGGACCATTGACCTATTTTTCTATTATGGGAAGACGGGTAACAACTGAGACCAAATCCATTTAGATTCAAGAAATTTTGGATGGAGAATCTCGAATTTTTAACAAACATAGCAACATGGTGGAGGGAAATATTAGATTTATTTGGGACAAAGATGTATCAAGTATAACAAATATTGAAGCATATTAAAATTCATATCAAAAAAAGAAACAGGGAAGTTTTTGGGAATACTTTTGTAGAGAAGGACTGCCTAGAGTTAGAGATGGAAATTGATAAAAGAAATAAACATGAAGAGATTTTATGGAGGCAAAATTCAAGGATTCGGTGGCATAGGGAAGGAGATAGGAATACAAAATTTTTCCATAACTTACTCTTGTAGAGAAGCACAAAAAATAGAATCACCTTGCTAAAATTAGCCATGGGGGAGAATTTAGAGAAATATGAAGATATCGAGAGAAAGTTGGTTTCGCATTTCAAACATATTCTCCAAGAACCAGAGGTGGATAGAATAGAAACAATCTGAACGATCACTAATTCCATCCCTAGACTGGTCACCTCTAATTAAACGAGAGCCTTGTGCATCCTATAACTCATAGAAAATACAATGAAATAATTGGAAGTCAGGAAATCTTTAGGCCTAGATGGCTTCATGACTAACTTATTTTAGGTGTGTTGGTCAATCATAGGACATGATATTTGAGAAGAAGTTGAAGAATCATGAACGTCTAGCTCCATTCTCCAGGCATTCAATGCAACTTTCATAGCGTTGATACCCAAGGAACGGGAAGTGAACATCATAGATAAGTTCATATCCCTTTGCAATGTCATTTATAAAATAATTACTAAATTCATAGAAAATAGATTGAAGTCCCTTATGAATAAACTCATCTCCCTAGAATATGGGGGTTTTGTTTAAGGTAGAAAGATATTGGATGGGATTATTGTGTCCCATGAGACAATCCACTCTTTGAGAATGAGAAAAAAATATGGTATGTTAATTAAACTAGATATTTCCAAGGCCTATGATCGAATGAATTGGACCTTTCTTTAGTGGATGCTAGCATCCTATGGGTTTTTTAATGATTGAATCCTATGGATAAAAAATCTGGTGTCCAAGGCGTTCTTCTCAATTCTCATCAATGGCTCCCTGTCCAAGACCTTCGACCTATCTTGAGGAATCCATAAGGGGGACCCTCTTTCTCTGTTCTTGTATATCCTTATGGTCGAAGGGTTGGGGACGGTGATTAAATCGGCCCATTCTAATGGGTCTCTCAAAGGAATTTCCCTTTACCCACAAGTTGATCTTTTGTTTCATCTGTAATTTGTTGATGATACCTTGTTGATGGGGAAACTGTCAATTACAGAGGATTTAGATTTTAAACAGGATTTATAAATTTTCATGGCCGCTACAAGAGCCCTATTAACCAAGACAAATATCAGTTTTTCCTTTTTAACATTCGCTTGTCGATCCAACGGAATATTTCCAGACTAATGGGATTCCAAAGGGCCACCTTACCCTCTAAATATTTGGGTGTGCCTCTAATGGAGAACGCCTTGTGGAATTCCTCCTGGGAGGAGATATTAGTGAAAATGGAAGCTATGATAAATAAGTATACCATCATTTTCTCACCCTCCTAGGGAGGATTCTACTGATAAAATCTATGCTAGCATCTATGCCATTGTATTTGTTTTCAATGCTAGCAGCTCTGGTCAACATAATAAAAATATTTGAAATTTGTAGTAATCCATTTTATGGGGAGGGGATACCAAGGAAAAAAATGGGCATTAGTGGATTGGGATAAGGTGTGTACCCCAAAGGATTTTGGTGTCCTTAGGATCATGGGTCCCCTCCTCATGGGGCACTCATTGGAAACAAAAATCTAATGGAGGTGGCTCAACAAACTGATAAACTTGTGGCCTCTAATTTGGAAAGGAAAATTTGAACCCGATGTTCCTCAAGATTAGATGATCCAAAAAGGATCCAGAGAAAGCTAATAACAACTCAGAACTCATAGAAGCAACTCAGGACGCTCAGAATGGCCTCAATAGATAGAGAAAGGGAAAAAATTCAAATTTCTCGAAACTCAGTGAAAATGACATTATCGCAAAGAGCGTGTCGCAAGATTTCTAATGACACAAACGACTCGTCAAACAAAGTTACAGATCAAAATATATTTTCCTTCAAAGTTTGGTCAACCTAGCCCAGTTAGCAAGGGGATGAGTCAATATCTATACAGATGATGTCAACATCTGTACATCACATGTGGCAGGAAAAGGAGGTGACATGTGTCATGCTAACGTCAACATGGTGACGTGGAAACACCATAGGCTACCACGTGTCACCCATATTTGACACTTCTAGACCAATCTGTGGACCAATAGGATTTTGCCATGTGGTAGACCGTACAGTTCGTATAGTGACGTGGCATTTATACGATGATGTGGCGACATGGAAGGCTGAAAGAGTAGGGATGATGTGGCCGAATGGGAGGTTTCCATAGGGCCCAATCAAGGGTTGCCACATGGCAGTGGGAAAATGCCCAATGACAACCCGTATCCAAAATTTGAAAAAAATTATGGTTTGGCGGGTCTGCCAAATCTGGCGGACCACGCCAAATCCAATCACATGCTAAATGACAGAACTTTGGATAGAGCCATCGCCAAACTTGGGCCTGCAAGTGCCAGAGTCAGATCGAGGCATGAAGACAGTCATTTTTGGGTAATTCGACATGACGAATTCAGTGGTGCAGTCTATTTTCTGATCTGAGCATTATTTCTGTAGCTTGATTTCAGAATGAGGTATACTTATGTATTTTTCCAAATTCTTTGTTGAGTTAATGAAAAATCCTACCCATTTGAGAGCAGGACCTAGAGACATAGTCCACCAGGGATGAACTTCATTATCAAGTTTTTCTGTTCAGATTTTATGCTTATGTCTCTTCATTTTTGAGTTTTTTCCTTCTTTAATGGTGCACTTTAATTTATGCTCATTTAATGCAATTATTTATAAGTCACTTGATGAAACGATCTCGGATCATGCTGGTATCAGAGAAGTCATATTTGAACTGAATTGTTGAGTGTGAATGCTTACTAGGGCCAAGCATAAGTAGGGTGAAGGAACTCTTAATACTTTCAATCTTGAAGTTGGTTGTGCATCCCGAATGAAGAAAATGGCAGAAGAAGACAAGCATGATGAACAAGATAAAAACTTTCACATGGTCTTTTATCGCATGGCATAAATGGTCAAACAAATGTATGGAGATTACAAGAAGAGGATGAAGAAGAAAGGGAATAAAAAGGAAGCACATGTTGATGATGATGCTTCGATAAACCAAGGGCTTAGAGGAGATCCTCCCGAGCCTCCATCTTCACCATCAAGTTCTAGTTCTTCTTCCTCTGAGCATTCTCATCATTCTCATCATTCTAGCCATAAAGCCTCTTTTAAGAAACCATTATTAAATATTGATGTAAAATCTTATTTACCTATGTTTAATGGAGATGCTAATCCTAAAAAGATAGATAATTGGATCCGACAGGTTGAAGTATATTGTCGTGTTCAACATATTGATGAAGAGGAAGTTAAATTGCAACTAGCTTCTCTTCGGTTGGAAGGAACCGCTCTCGTATGGTGGGAGAGACAGCTTCAGGATAGAAGTAAGTGTGGTAATCTTCTTTCCTCATGGTTGAAATTTAAATTAGTGATAAGGAAGCAATTTAATCCATTGGGTTATTTACATAAAGAAATGATGGAACGTAAAACTTTAAGGCAAAGTAAAGGTCAAACTATACAGAGTTTCATAGAAGAATTTAGGAAGAAATCTCTTGCATTAAACATTCCTTTGGATTCTTATGAAACTTTAATGAAGTATATGGGCACACTTCACAGTTATATTCGTCATACTTTTCTCTTGTTTAACCCCACTAGTCTTGACGAATTTTGTGTGCAATCCACTCACCTTAAGAACAGGGGAAAGCATGTTCAAGAAGATCCCACAAAGAAACCTTCCAATATCCCACATAAACCTTTCAAGAAGTTTAAAAGGAAGGACAAGAAGACCACCACAGTGACGAGAGAAGGATGAAATCCATCTTTCACTCATTGCAAGAAAAGTGGTCACAATGATGAACATTGTTGGAAACTGCATTCAGAGAAGAGACTAAAACAATTCGGTGGAAAGGGGAAGACAAAAACTGTTGCTACAGTGCAACAAGATCTTGGTTATGATTCAGGAGATGAAGGAAATATCATAGCGGTTGGAGTACAAGGTAAATATTCCTTTCATTCTAGTTCAATTTCCAACGATGAATCTCATGATGATGAACGAAAGAGGAATGAATTATTTCACATAAGAGTTGTATCTAAACAGACTAAGAGAGATACATTATTTGATTCGGGTTCCGAAGTAAACTTAATATCTGAAGCACTTGTTAAGAAGATGGGTCTTGAAATGAAACCACATCCGAAGCCTTATCCTCTTGGTTGGGTATGTGATAAAGAAAAACTTAATGTCACTAAACAATTTAGGGTGATATTTGCTATTGCTTCAAAGTTGATTGATGAAGTGGATTTGGATGTTGTATCACTTCATACATGTGGCATAGTGTTGGAAAGTCCTTATCTTTATGATAGAAAATAAATCTTCTTTCGTCATGAGAGCAAATACCACCTTACTAACTGGGGAGTGGAATATATTGTTAGAGCTCACAACATGAGGGTAAATACAACACTTGTTAGTGCAGGGAAAATGAAAAGACTCATAAACACTAATAAGAGATATGTACTCATGGTTGTAAGAGAGAAAGATGTCGGGACATCCGACGCTTTCCAAGGATGTGGTCCTTCCCATAAGAAGGAATTAGTTGATATTGTTTCAAAGTATGATGATATTTTTCAGGAACCAGATGGATTACCTCCTACAAGGGAAATCCAACATGAGATACATCTTCGGCA
>SNQJ01S0179726.1:0-19494 GCA_010110895.2 Picea sitchensis | reverse complement strand
GCAATTAGATTAGAATCACCAAGAATATGGAGTTTCTTTATACCTTTTTTTCTTGTGAATTCAAGCATTGTCTAGAGAACGATGAACTCGGCTCTGGTATTCAAGCCTCTAGTAGAAGAATATTTGATATGAATGTAGTGCTTTATCAAGAAGTAAAGAACTACTCCAACTCCGCACTGAGGAGGATGCCTTTGCGAGGCACCGTAAAAATGGCCCTACGGGATTTGAGGAATAAGATTTGGCAGGGTAGGAATTCTATGTTTCTTCCCTTTAGAGGTTGTCTTAAATTCCTTGGCTACCTTGATAACCAAACCAACGACAACTTCAACTGGAATTACTTCATCTTTGAAGGTCCTGACATTTCGAATTGACCATAAGATATTGACAAAAATACAAGGAAAACTTTCAAAGAGACGAACTTCCTTGTTGGTTAGCCATTTCTTGAGACATTCAACTAGACTTCGGTTGTGCCATGTTATCAAGAATCCAATATTAATCTTAACTAGATTTAGGACCTGCTTCGAGTACTGACAGGAAATGAATAGTTGGGGAATAGATTCGGGACTATTTTTGTACAGTAAACATATACTTGGGCCACACCACCCAGGCTTTGTCCTTCAAGGAGTTGGCCATGGAACCATCTGTAAATCGGATCTTCCATATTGAATCCATGTTCCTTCTAAATTTTGCATAGTTATGGAAAAACTTAGTGTTGTTGTCACCCTCCTTAATACAAATAGCTCGGATTTTAAGCCGCCATCTTTGTTCTTCTTTGTCCAGTAAAGTATGTCGAGTAGCTTTGCATTTCCGCAGAAGAGAAAGGTTATCTGTTTTCCATTGCGCATTGTCATTCTCAGCGTAAAGCCTTTCGATCCTTTCTTCAGTATCTTTCTATAGTCTTACAAATTTTTCCTTGAACTCTGCAGCCCAATTCTTCATCTCTGATTTGACTTTTTCGAAGTTAGATGCAAATTGTTTCATTGTAGAGTCACATGAATCCGAACTGAATGGCACCCATATGGACTCAATAATTCGCTTATAGTCTTCTTCCAGTAACCAATCCTGGTTAAATTTGAATGGAGAGGGAGGGGTACCTTCACCTGAGTTTAATTGAAAGATGATTGGTGAGTGGTCTGAGATGCCACTTGCAGTCACCCATGATTTCATAGTTAAGGAATTGTTGAAAAAATGTTCCGAAATAAGAAAACGGTCTAGGCGTTTTGAAACCATGCCTTCACCAATTCTAAAGTTTTTTTAGGTCGGGACCAGTTTAACTGGTTCGAGGTCTACAAGATGACATTTCTCCAAAAAGGATGAAAAATAATCCCCTTGAGGATCCCTTCTAGGTATGGGACCCCAAAATTCCCTAAGACTCAAAGTGAAATTGAATTCACCCCCGAAAAGTGTCATAGAATCTTTGAATGCCCCCGAGGAGGTCAGTTTGTCCCAAAACGTGATTCGATCGACATAGGGTCCGTAGATGTTTATTACCGTTAGAGGGTCATTTAAATTTTTAAGCTTCAATTTGACTGATATGGTAGAATTTAAAGCTGAGGAAGATAGTCCTTTGCAAGCAGGGCTCCACCCGGTTATTAATCTGCCAGAATGCCCTTCGACATCAATAGAACAAAAAGCCCAAATTTTTAACCATTTCTCCAGAATTGAACTGGCCTTTCACCCATCGCATTTTGTTTCCTGAAGTAGTATTGCCTTAAGGTTGAGGCTCAAAGTGAGCCTTTTGAGGGCGAGTTGTTTTGGAGCACCTCCAATCCCTCTGGAATTGAAGGAAAGAATAATAATGAGGAATTACTCGGAATTCCCTGCTCCAGGGCCCTAGGGATGGTTTTTTTCTTTCCTTTATTAATATCAAGGACAACTTGTTATTGAGCCTTGAGTAAATGGGATTTCATGCCCATAGGATTCACTTGAATTGGGTCAAGGGAAAGCCCTCCTTGGGAGGCTTCCTTAGAATCTTTCTCACGAGAACGTAAAGCATACCCCTTTTTGAGTGTGGGAGGATCTAGACCAGAGCCTAGGGGAGCTCTACCGGGAACCCTTAAAGACCAAGAGCAGTTACTCTGAGAGGTCCCGGGGCTTTGAACCAAATAATGTGAACGTAGGGAGGATAATGGGTTGAACTTTAGTGAAGAGGAAAGAGAAGGAAGGGAGGAAAATTGAGTCCGGGGGGAGGGCGGTGGAGAAGAAGAATTAATGAGGGGAGCTGGCAGGTGGAAGGGAGGGAGGGAACGTACCTACAAAAGGATCCTCGGGGTGAACTTCTTCAGCCTTACCAGAAATGTCAATGCTCCATGGTTTAGTTGTTTCTTTTGAGGGCCCACCTTCAAACTTTTTCTTCAGAAGGGATATCTTCAAATACCTTTTCGACCTTCTTGACCCAAATTTTGCAAGGAGGGCTCTTCTGTGGGCCAACATGGGGACATTGGGATAGAAGATGTCTTATGTTGTGGCATGAAAAACACCTGAAGGGAAATTTCTAGTAGTCCACGCACTGGGACCACCTTTGTTCTCCAGAAACAAACTCTACTTCACCAATAAGACTGTCGTTGATATCAACTTCCAAATTAATCCAGTCTCACCTCTTTTTGTACTTCGACTTCCAGCCAGCTTTAAGCCCCACAAAATGTCCCAACTTCTCGCTAATGGATTCTAGCTAAGCTTTGTTCCAAAAGACCATGGGGAGCCCCAGGAGGATGGCCCATAGATTCATGGTCAAGACTAGGGTATGAAGAGGGTTGAAATCAATAGTCTAATACCTGAGAACCAACCCAGAGGAGCCCCACGACCAATATTTTGTAAGGATAGAGGATGCATCCTCCTTAGCATGAAAATGTAAACTTTTCCCAACTAGGAATCATCGTATGGGCTTCAGGAATGTAGCCGAGCAAAGGATGTGAGTTATGTTCCATCAAGTTAGTCAGAGAATGTTCCTTAACGACCTTTCCACTTAACCTACCTATGAGGGTTTTACCGATCGAGGAAGGAATTGCTTCCAAATCCATCTCCTTCCCAAGAACCAAATTGGCACCTTCTTTTTTCACTCTAATACTATGTTTAGAAGTTTTTTGGAGGATGGATGGCAAGAGTTACGGGCTGGATTTTCGACAGGATGAGAGTCGGGAGGAGGAGAGTAAGAAGGGAGGAGAGAAGAATGGGGGAAAGGGAAGGAGGGGTCTATGTGAGAGAGGGTGGAAATTGAACATGGAGGAGAGGGGGTGCAAAGGTGATATGGAGATGATCGAGTGAGTACGTCCAAAGGGGAGCCAAGGAAGGCATCCAGAGCATTGGAAAAATATGGATGATGCGGAGGGGAAGGCAAGGTGACCTCTGTTAGAGATAATGCCTAATTAATGTCACTACTAGAGTTCAGGGATTGGATTTGGTTAACTGGAGGATGTTGAGAGATTCTCTCAACCTCTCTCTTCAAGAGTTGAATAAGTTGGATCTAACAACACTTATTTAAGTGTTATGTATCTCTATTTAATGAGTGCGATACAATCTATTATTTGTGTGTATTTTATGTCTCTCTGCTCTCATGAATTTCAAATTGGTATCAGAGATGAGGAGAGAGGATGGTGCTGTCTCGTATTAAGCCATCAGTGGCATGTGCATCTAAGAGGACGTCACTATTTTTTGCATTCAGTCGTATGTTGAAGGGTTTGAAAGGGACACATGGTAGACGAGCTACCCATGAGGACTGAGCAGGAGCAGTCTGTGTGAATATTCAACATGTATTGGAGGCAGCAACATAAGTTTAAGAAATCGTGACTAATAGAAGTCATTGTTATCGATTGTTGTGTGGAGCAGGCGTGAGAGAACACGGCTTTTAGAGAGAAGAGAGAGCCATCACATCATATGTATCCAACATAAGTTTGCATCCGAATCAAACGTTCACTGTTGGAGCTGCTTTGATCTAGATCTGCAAATGTTGTTGAACCTCGATCAATGATTGTGTAAATGTGGAAGGATTGGTTTCATCACATGGCATATAACTTTTTAATTGGAAGAGGAGCCATAGTTGTTGTGAGAGCCACCGTGAACACAGGAACAACCATCGTATCCATCATCTGCGTGAAGGAGCCAACATCTCTCAAAGAACAAAGGAGAGATCGTAGCAGAACCGAGGAAATGAAGTCGTGATCTAGGAATCAGAGTGCTACTATCTACGTAGAAGAGAGATGTCATTTGTGTGGCTCAAGAGAGGCACATTCCTGTACATATTAGTGAATTAATTCTGTCGAATGCTCATAGCTTTCATTTTGTGAAAATGATTGATGTTTATTTATTTTTTGTTAAGAGAAAATTGCTCTATTGAAAAGAATTGGAATGCATTGAAGAAGGAGTTGAGTGATGCCGATTATCTAGCCGGGAGAAAAGAAAGGAAAGGCCCCAGACTATTCGAACAAGTATGGCGTGATTCTGATAAGTTGTTGAAGGTTTACCTCATGATGAACGAAAAACAAAAGATTCTTATTACTTGGAAGTTGTCGTAGATGGCATATTTTTATACCGAATATATATGTCTAAAGTTTTTTTTATGTGTGTTAGTGTTTAAAGTTTTTTTTATGTAAATGTTTATGTAAAATAGGAACTCTTGTATCTTGATATAAGTTGGCAGCCCCAATTTCAAGAACAAATGTTCTTATTCGAAGTCACCTTATATACTTGAATGTTGAGGACATTTCTTATCCAAACTGCTCTTCTAGACATTGACGGATAGCCGAAAGAAGAAATCCGACAGATGGAGGCATGTTCATAGAATGCATCAATAATTGACATATTTTCTCATGGAGTCCCCGGTGAGCCGAGATTGTCAAAATTGTCAATCATACAAGTAAATGAATGATGATCTGAAACATTTATACTTTAAATGAGTGGAAAGGAAAGCTCAAAGAAGAGGAAGAGAAAGAGCGCAATCCAGAAGCGTCAAAGTGGGTGTATGCATTGATGAGGATCATTCCAGACAAAGTGTTGTAATATTTGTGAAGTTTTGTAATGTAGGCATTAACGGGGGGTGTTAGAGATAATGCCTAATTAATGTCACTACTAGAGTTCAGGGATTGGATTTGGTTAGTTGGAGGATGTTGAGAGATTCTCTCAACCTCTCCCCCCAAGAGTGGAATAAGTTGGATCTCACAACACTTATTTAAGTGTTATGTATCTTTGCTTAATGAGTGCAATACAATCTATTATTTGTGTGTATTTTATGTCTCTCTGCTCTCATGAATTTCAAATACCTCATCCTGAGCAGGGTTAAAAGGATGACCATAAGGGTTGTATTTATATTCCATCTCTTCTACCATGTATTCTTCCATATAGGAAAAGCAACTGAAACCGAGGGTCAAAGAAGAAAAAAACGCACGAGAGGGCGAGGAACCACATGAGAGAAGGGGTGAGTCTTCCATATAGGAAAAACAACTAAAACTGAGGGTCAGAGAAGAAAAAAACGCATGAGAGGGCGAGGAACCACATGAGAGAAGGGGAAGAGAGGTACCGGGTGTTGGAAACATGCCAAAAAAAAATTCATGTCGTCACATGCACATGGATGCAGCTATGTTAATGCACATGTATGCAATCTATTTATGAACTACTTGTGTAACTATGTGATCTATTCATGATCAGTTTGTATAAAAAAGGATAAATGTTATATATGTGACCATACCCATAGAGGTGGAGTACAATGTGAGTGCAAGCGTATGCAAGGAGCAGAGAGCAGAGTGTGTGAGGAGAGGATGATTGTATGCCTATGAAGGCTATTGTAATTCTTCCTTGAATCATAAGAAAACCGATAATCATTGCCTATGGTTTTTTCCCTCATTGGGTTTCCACATAAATCACTGTGTCAAGTGTATGATTGATGTGCTTGGTTTAATGTGTGTTTTATCTTGCATATTTTATGCTCTGTTATATACTATGTTTTGCTTTTGCTGCCTAACAAGTGGTATCAGAGCTTAGAGTTGAAGGAGCAGAAAGCGAAGGAGAAGAGAATTTGGTCGTTGGATCGAAGAGCAGGATAACCAAGCCGAGTCAAGCTGAGTCAAGTGGATCAACCTAGGACGGGTTTTATTACATCGTCACAGGAAGTCCCTGTGGCAAAGTGCGACGATTGCACACACACTTTCGAAATTAGAAATATTTTGAAATCATCGCAAGAAGAGAGTTATACACAGTGTGACATCGTCACAGGCTGTAGTTTGACAAAGTGCAACCATTTGTGTACAAATCATCACAGGTTATCCTTTAACAAAGTGTTAATCGTCCCAGGTGATACTCATACATGGTGTGACGATAAAGAAAAAAAAATAATTTTTTTTTGGCATGGTATGAAATTCGTGGAGAATATATTAATAAAGATGAGTTCATGTACACGTTGTATGAAAAGGTGACTATTATTATTATGTTGTTTGTTTAAAGGAGTGTTTTTAAGGCATAAGTGGGTGGAGGACGTATATCCTTTGTCCTTTAAAAAGGTGAATCCTTTATGTTTTAATAAAAGGCTTATATATTAAATTTTAGTATTAAATATTTTAATTAAAGATTTTTTTGGGGGAATTCAGTTATAATATAATAATATTCTTACATTATAAAGAGACTCAGTTTTATAACCGGTGGTTTTTTAAGTTCTTTTGCTAATGATGAAAGTGCAGAGTTCCAAGTTTCAGGTGGAAAAGTTCAGTGGTAAGAATAGCTTTGCGCTACAGAAACTTAAGATGCGAGATTTGCTTGTGCAACAAGGATTGCAAAAGGCCTTGGCTGGAAATTCAAAGCAACCGACAAGAATGACAAATGAGGACTGGGAGGATCTTAATGCAAGAGCCCTCAGTACTATTTGTTTGTGTCTGGCATATGAGGTGTTGTTTAACATCATTGAAGAGACAACAATAGCACATTTGTGGACCAAACTGGAGAGTCTGTATATGACAAATAAATTCTCAAACATAATCTTCTTGAAGAGGAAGTTGTACATCTTGCGGATGAAAGAAGGTACAAAAATTGTTGATCACTTGAATGTTTTCAATACTCTGATTTGTCAATTAAATAATATGGAAGTAAATTTTGAAGATGAGGACAAGGCATTTACGCTATTGTGTTCGTTGCATGAGTCTTGGGACCATCTGGTCACAACTGTGTGGTTTAACACAACAGATGCCATTGATTATGACACTGTTGTGGGAGCTTTTTTGTCTAAGGAGATAAGGAAAACATATGGTAAAGAAACCTCAACAACAGATGCAATGGTGGTCAGAGGTCGATCTACAGAAAGAGGGAAAAATTAGAGGGGCACATCAAGGTCTAAATCAAGAGGTAAGAAGAGTAAGCAAAAATGTTGGTTCTGTGGAAAATCTAGGCATCTCAAGAAGGATTGTTGTAAAAGACAAAATGCATCCAAGCATAACTCCACAAAAGAATCAAAGGAAGCTAATGTAGCTAAAACAAGTTCAGGTTCCAGTTCAGGTACGGTTGATGATGTATTGTCTACTTGTGATAGTTCACATCAACATAAACATTGGTTGTTAGATTCTGGTGCATCCAACCACATGTGTCTTCATAGAAACTGCTTCTCAACTTACCAATCTATTGATGATGGTGTTTTTTTGGGAAATGATTTTTCTTGTAAAATTGTTGGAGTTGGTAGCGTCTGGATTAAAATGTATGATGGTTCTATAAGAAAATTAACATATGTAAGGCATGTTCCCGAACTAAGAAAGAACTTGATATCTTTGGGAGTTCTAGATTTTGTTGGTTACAAGTGTACAAATCAAGGTGGAGTACTGAAGGTGTCCAAAGGCATCTTACTAGTCATGAAAGAAAAGAGGATCGAGAACCTTTATCAGCTTGAAGGAAAGACCAAATTAAATCAAGCAATGGTAGCATCTGAATATAGAAGTGACTATGTTCGTTTCTGGCATCAGCGTTTGGGTCATATGAGCGAGAAAGGGGTTAGGGTACTAGTTGATCGTAAGTTACTTCCAAGCTTGAGGTTTCTAAATTTGAATTTTTGCAAGTATTGTGTTTTTGGAAAATAGTGAAGACAGAAGTTTAAAGAAGGAAGGAATATAAGCAAAGGTATCCTTGATTACATTCATTCATATGTTTGGGGACCATCCCCTATAGTTTCTTTTGGAGGATCGTCATATTATGTGACATTTATCGATGATTACTCTAGAAAGGTTTGGGTCTATTTACTTAAAAGAAAAGATGATGTATTTAATACTTTTAAGCAATTCAGAGATTTGGTTGAAAGGAGCACTAACAGGTCAATCAAGTGTTTAAGGACAGATAATGGAGGTGAGTTCAGATCTATGGAATTTGAGAACTATTGCAAGGAAGTTGGTATCGAAATACATAAAACCACGGTTTATACTCCTCACGAAAATGGTGTTGTTGAATGCATGAATATGACTCTTCTAGAGAGAGAAAGGAGCATGCTTGGTAATTCCAAGATGCAGCAGGAATTGTGGGTAGAAGCAGTTCTTACAACATGTTATCTAATAAATCAGTCACCATCAACTGCAATAAATTGTAAGATTCCATAAGAGGTATGGACAGGTCATTTGTGTGATTTTTCAAATCTGAGAATATTTGGTTGTGATGCTTATGCTATTATTTATAAAGATCGACATTCTAAGTTAGATCCTAGATAAAAGAAATATGTCTTTTTTGGTTATGGTGATGGATTTAAGGGGTAGAGATTGTGGGATCCTACTGCCCACACACTCATCATAAGAATAGATGTAGTATTTGACGAATCCTTACTCTTAAAATCAAAATTGGTAGATGTTGGAGTGAGACAAGAACAAGTACCGCAAGTTCAACAAATTCAGTTGGAAACCAAACCATCTTCAGAAAGGGAGGAGCATGAAGAAGTTACAGATAAAGAAGATGAAGATGTACATGCAAAAAATATCCAGGAAACTGAGGATATGCCTCAACCATCTCTGAGGAGATCTTCACGAGTCAAGAATCCTCCTACAAGGTATGAAGATTATGTTTCATTTGTGGCTTTGGTTTCTATTGATGGAGAACCTAGTTGTTTTTAGGAAGAAATTAAGGTATCTGAAAGTGCTCAATGGAGGAAAGTTATGAACGAAGAAATGGATGCCTTAGAAAGAAATAAAACATGGGACCTGGTAGAACTTCCAAAGGACAGGAAGGTTGTCAGTTGCAAGTGGGTCTACAAACTGAAAAAGGGTGTTTATTATAAATTCAAAAGATATAAATAAAGACTGGTAGCAAAAGGGTATTCCCAAAAGGAAGGTATCGATTTTCATGAGATCTTTTCACCAGTTGTGAAGCTTGTTTCAGTTCATGTTATGTTAGCACTAGTTACTTTACATGATCTTGAGTTAGAGTAGCTAGATGTTAAAACTACATTTCTACATGGAGATTTAGATGAGGATATAAATATGGAACAACCAGAAGGGTTTGTTCAGGATCACAATAAGAGGTTTGTTTGCAAACGCAAGAAGTCATTGTATGGACTCAGACAATATCCTAGGAAATGGTACAAGAAGTTTGATTCCTTCACGGTGAGCCTAAATTTTACAAGAAGTGAATATGATCATTGTGTTTACTTTAAAAAGTTGGAAAATGGCATGTTCATTATTTTGGTGTTATATGTTGACGATATGCTTGTGTCAAGCAAGAGCATGGTCAAAATCAACAGGTTAAAGGATCATTTGGCTAGGGAATTTGATATGAAGGATCTAGGAGAAACAAAAAAAATCTTAGGCATGGACATACATAGAGATAGGAAAAAATGGTAAGTTGTGGTTATAACAACAAAAGTATGTGGAGAAAATAATTATGAGATTTTCTATGAATAATGTGAAACCCGTACAGATACCTTTGGCTTCCCATTTCAAGATTTCTTCAGGTTTATGTCCTAGTAATGACGAAGAAAAGAATTATATGTCTTGTGTACCATATGCTAATGCAGTAGGAAGTTTGATGTATGTGATGGTGAGTACTAGACCAAATATTTCACATGCAGTTGGTGTTGCCAGTCGATACATGGAAAATCCAGGAAAAGCGCATTGGGAAGCAGTGAAATGGGTGCTTTAATATCTTAGAGGCACAAGCAGTTATTCTATCACCTATTATGGTTTTAGAGATTCAGTTTGCGACTATGTATATTCATATTTTGTAGGTGACTTGGAGAAAAGGAGGTCCACTTTAGGATATGTCTTTACTCTTGTAGGAGGACCTACTAGTTGGATGTCAAAGCTTCAAAACGTACTCGCTTTATCCACTACATAGTAAGAGTATATGGCTTTTTCACATGCATGCAAGGAGGCAATTTGGTTACAAGGTATTTTGGGTGAGTTTGGAAGGATGTAGGACAAGGTGAAAGTATTTTGTGATAGTCAAAGTGGTATTCATTTGGCTAGAAATCCAGCTTATCACAGTAATATGAAGCATATTTTTGTTCAATACCATTTTGTAAGACAGGTTGTTGATGAAGGTGGAGTGTCTTTGGAAAAGGTCCATACAAAAGTGAATTCTATAGACATGTTTACGAAACCAGTTTTGTTAGAGAAGCTACAATGTTGTTTGGCTTCTCTTGGCTTGCAGAAAAGGTGATGAATTAATTAAGGGCATGATATATTAGTTAAATTGTTGTTAAGGTGGAGATTGTTGGAAACATGCCAACTAATTTCCTCATGCGGTCACATGCACATGCATCCATCTATGTTAATGCACATGCATGCAATATATTTATGAATTGCTCATGTAACTATGTGATCTATTCATTATCAGTTTGTATAACTAAGCGATAGATGTTATATATGTGAGCATACCCATAGAGGTGGAGTACAATGTAAGTGAAATCATGTGCAAGGAGAAGAGAGCAGAGTGTGTGAGGAGAGGATGATTGTATGCCTATGAAGGCTGTTGTGATTCTCCCTTGAATAATAAGAAAACCAATAATCATTTCCCATGTTTTTTTCCCTCATTGGGTTTCCACATAAATCACTGTGTCAAGTGTATGATTGATGTTCTTGGTTTAATATGTGTTTGATCTTGCTTATTTTATGCTCTATTATATGATATGTTTTTCTTCCGCTGGATAACAAGTGTTATCAAAGGTTAGAGTTGAAGGAGCAGAAAGTGAAGGAGAAGAGAATCTGGTCACTAGATCGAAGAGCAAGTTAACCGATCCGAGCCAAGCCGAGTGAAGTGGATCAGCCTAGGACAAGTTTTATTACATCATCGTAGGCTTTCCTTGTGGAAAAGTGTGACGATCGCATGCACACTTTTGAAATTAGAAAGATTTCAAAATCATCGGAGGCAGAGAGTTACACAGAGTGTGACATCGTCGTACGCTGTAGTTTGACAAGGTGTGACAATTTGCGTGCAAATCACCATAGGATATGATTTAATAAGGTGAAATGAATTCAGTTATAATATAATAATAATCCTACGTATAAAGAGACTAAGTTTTATCACTTGTGATTTTGGAGTTTTTCTGCTAATGGCGAAAGTGCATAGTTCCAAGTTTGAGGTGGAAAAGTTCAGTGGTAAGAATAGATTTGTGCTACAGAAACTCAAGATGCGAGATCTTCTTGTGAAACAAGGATTTCAAAAGGCCTTGGCTAGAAATTCAAAGCATCCGGCAAGCATGAGAGATGAGGACTGGGAGGATCTGAATGTAAGAGCACTTAGTACTATTCATTTGTGTCTGGCAAATGAGGTGTTGTTTAACATCGTTGAATAGACGAAAACAATAGGTTTGTGGACCAAACTAGAGAGTTTGTATATGACTAAGAACTTGTCAAACATAATCTTATTGAATAGGAAGTTGTACAGCTTGCGGATGAATGAAGGTACGAAAATTGTTGATCACTTGAATGTTTTCAATACTCTGATTTTCCAATTAACTAATATGGAAGTAAAGTTCGAAGATGAGGACAAGGAAGTTACGCTATTGTTTTTGTTTCCTGAGTCTTGGGACCATCTGGTCATAACTTTTTGGTTTAACAAAACAGATGCCATTGATTATGACACTATTGTGGGAGCTTTGTTGTCTGAGGAGATAAGGAAAAAAATTGATAAAGAAACTTCAACAGCAGAAGTAATGGTGGTCAGAGGTCGATCTACAGAAAGAGGGAAAAATTAGAGGGGTACATCAAGGTATAAGTCAAGAGGAAAGAAGAGTAAGAAGAAATGTTGGTTCTATGGCAAATATGGGCATATCAAGAAGGATTGTTGGAAAAGACAGAATGCATCCAAGGAGGACTCCACAAAAGAATCAAAGGAAGATAATGTAGCTGAAACAAGTTAAGGTTCTAGTTCAGGTATGGTTGATGAGTCATTGTCTACTTGTGATGTTTCACATCAACATCAACATTGGTTGTTAGATTCAGGTGCGTCCAACCACATGTCTCTTCATAGAAATTGGTTCTCAACTTACCAATCTATTGATGATGGTGTTCTTTTTATGGGAAATGATTTTTCTTGTAAAATTGTTGGAGTTGGTAGCGTCCGGATTAAAATGCATGATGGTTATATAAGAACATTAACAGAGGTAAGCCATGTACCTAAACTAAGAAAGAACTTGATATCTTTGGGATTTCTATATTCTGTTGGTTACAAGTGTACAAATCAAGGTGGAGTAATGACGGTGTCTAAACACATCTTAGTAGTCATGAAAGAAAAGAGGATTGGGAACCTTTATCAGATTGAAGGAAGGATAGAAGTAAATCAAGTAGTGGTAGCATCTGAAGATGCAAGTGAATCTATTCATTTATGGTATGAACATTTGGGTCATATAAGCAAGAAATGGCTCAAGGTACTAGTTCATCGCAAGTCACTTCCAAGTTTCAAGTTTCTAAATTTGAATTTCTGCAAGTATTTTGTTTTTGGAAAACAGTGTAGACATAAGTTTAAAGAAGGAAGGCATATAAGAAAAGGTATCCTTGATTACATTCATTCATATGTTTTGGGACCATCCCCTATAGTTTATTTTGGAGGATCATCATATTATGTGACATTTAGAGATGATTACTCTAGAAAGGTTTGGGTCTATTTACTTAAAAGAAAATATGATTTATTTAATACTTTTAAGAAATTCAGAGCTTTGGTTGAAAAGAGCACTGATAGGTCAATCAAGTGTTTAAGGATATATAATGGAGGTGCATTCACATCTATGGAATTTTAGAACTATTGCAAGGAAGTTTAGATCGAAAGACATAAGACCACGGTTTATACTCCTCAGCAGAATGGTGTTGTTGAACACATGAATAAGACTCTTCTAAAGAGAGAAAGTAGCATGCTCAGTAATGCCAAGATGCAATAGGAATTGTGGAAAGAAGCAGTTCTTACTGCATGTTATCTGATAAATCGGTCACCATCAACTACAATAAACCTTAAGATTCCAGAAGAGGTATGGACAGGTCAATCATGTGATTTTTCAAATCTGAGAATATTTGGTTGTGATGCTTATGCTCTTATTTCTAAATATCGATGTTCTAAGTTAGATCCTAGATCAAAGAAATATATATTTTTTGGTTATGGTGATGGAGTTAAGGGGCACAGACTGTGGGATCCTACTACCCACAAACTCATCATAAGAAGAGATGTAGTATTTGATGAATCCTCACTCTTAAAATCAGAATTGGTAGATGTTGAAGTGAGACAAGAACATGTACCACAAGTTCAGCAAATTCAGTTGGAAACTCAACCATATTCAAAAAGGTAGGAGCACAAAGAAGTTCTAGAAGAAGAAGATGAATATGTAGATAAAGAAAATATCCAGGAAATTGAGGATATTCCTAAACCATCTCTGAGGAGATATTCATGGGTCAGGAATCCTCCTACAAGGTATGACAATTATGTTTCATTTGTGGCTTTGGTTTCTATTGTTAGAGAACCTAGTTGTTTTCATGAAGCAATTAAGGTATCTGAAGGTGCTCAATGGAAGAAATCTATGACTGAAGAAATGGATGCCTTATAAAGGAATTGATGTGTTTGATTTAATGTGTGTTTGATCTTGCTTATTTTATGCTCTTCTATATGCTATGTTTTTCTTCCCCTACCTAACAAGTGGTATCAGAGATTAGATTTCAAGAAGCAGAAAGTGAAGGAGAAGAGAATATGGTCATTGGATTGAAGAGCAGGTTAACCGAGCTGATCCGAGCCGAGTGAAGTGGATCGGCCTAGGACGGGTTTTATTACATCATCGCAAGTTGTCCCATGGCAAAGTGTGACAATTGCATGCACACTTTCGAAATTAGAAATATTTCAAAATCATCGCAGGAAGAGAGTTATACATAGTGTGACATCGTCGTAGGCTCTAGTTTGACAAGATGTGACAATTTGTGTGAAAATCATCATAGGCTATCCTTTAACAAGGTTCGATGATTCCTAATCATCGCAGGTGATACTCGTACAAGGTGCGATGATCAAGAAAAAAAAAATTAAGTTTTTTTTTGGCATGGTATCAAATTCATGGAGAATAAATTAATAAATCTGAGGTCATGCACACGTTGTATGAAAAGGTGACTATTATTATTATATTTTGTGTTTAAAGGAGTGTTTTTAAGGCATATGTGGGTGGAGGACGTATATCCTTTATCCTTTAAAAAGGTGAATCCTTTATGTTTTAATAAAAGGTTTATATATTAAATTCTAGTATTAAACATTTTCATTAAAGTTTTTTTTGGGGAATTCAGTTATAATATAATAACACTCCTACACTATAAAGAGTCTCGGTTTTATAACCGGTGGTTTTTGGAGTATTTATGCTAATGGTGAAACTGTAGAGTTGCAAGTTTGAGGTGGAAAATTTCAGTGGTAATAATAGTTTTGCGCTACGGAAACTCAAGATGTGATATATGCATGTGAAACAAGTATTGCAAAAGGCCTTGGCTCGAAAATAAAAGAAACCAGAAAGCATGATAGATGAGGACTGGGAGGATCTGGATGCAAGAGCCCTCAGTACTATTCATTTTTTTCTGGAAGATGAGGTGTTATTTAACATCACTAAAGAGACGAAAACAACAGGTTTGTGGACCAAACTGGAGAGTTTGTATATGACAAAGAACTTGTCAAACAGAATCTTCTTTAAGATTCAGTTGTGCATATTGCGGATGAAAGAAGGTATGAAAATTGTAGATCACTTGAATGTTTTCAATACTCTGATTTTTCAATTAACTAATTTGGAAGTAAAGTTTGAGGATGAGGACAAGGCAGTTACGCTACTATTTTCCTTGCCTAAGTCTTCGGACCATCTGGTCACAACTGTGTGGTTTAACACAACATATGTCATTGATTATGACATTGTTGTGGGAGATTTGTTGTCTGAGGAGATAAGGAAAACATTCATTAAAGAAACCTCAACAACAGAAGCAATGGTGGTTATAGGTCGATCTACAAAAAGAGGGAAAAATCAGAGGGGTACATCAAGGTCTAAGTTAAGAAGCAAGAAGAGTAAGAATAAATATTGGTTCTGTGGAAAATCAGGGCATCTCAAGAAGGATTGTTCGGAAAGACAGAATGCATCCAAGGAGGACTCCACAAAAGAATCAAAGGAAGCTAATGTAGTTGAAACAAGTTCAGGTTCCAGTTTAGGTATGGTTGATGAGGTATTGTCTACTTGTGATGTTTCACATCAACATCAACATTGGTTGTTAGATTCTAGTGTATCCAGCCACATGTGTCTTCATAGAAATTGGTTCTCAACTTACCAATCTATTGATGATGGTGTTTTTTTTATGGGAAATGATTTTTCTTGTAAAATTGTTGGAGTTGGTAGCGTAAGGATTAAAATCCATGATGGTTCTATAAGAACATTAACATATGTAAGTCATGTCCCTTAATTGAGAAAGAAATTGATATCTTTGGGAGTTCTAGATTCTTTTGGTTACAAGTGTACAACTCGAGGTGGAGTACTCAAGGTCTCGAAAGTCATCTTAGTAGTCATGAAAGAAAATAGGATTGGGAACCTTTATTAGCTTGAAGGAAGAACAAAATTAAATCAAGTAGCGGTAGCATCTGAAGATGCAAGTGACTCTGTTCATTTATGGCATCAACATTTGGGTCATATGAGAAAGAAAGGGATTAAGGTATTGGTTGATCGTAAGTCACTTCCAAGTTTGAAGTTTATAAATTTGAATTTTTGCAAGTATTGTGTTTTTGGAAAACAATGTAGACAAAAGTTTAAAGCAGGAAGACAAAAGACATATAAGAAAAGGTATTCTTGATTACATTCATTCATATGTTTGGGGACCATCCCCTACAGTTTATTTTGGAGGATCGTCATATTATGTGACATTTATAGATGACTACTCTAGACAGGTTAGGGTATATTTACTTAAAAGAAAATCTGATGTATTTAATACTTTTAAGCAATTCAAATCTTTTGTTGAAAAGAGCACTAACAGGTCAATCAAATGTTTAAGGACAAATAATGGAGGTGAGGTCACATCTGTGGAATTTGATAACTATTGCAAGGAAGTTGGGATAGAAAGACATAAGACCATGGTTTATACTCCTCAGCAGAATGGTGTTGCTGAACACATGAATAAGACTCTTCTAGAGAGAGAAAGGAGCATGCTCAATAATGCCAAGATGCAGCAGGAATTGTGAGAAGAAGTAGTTCTTAAAGCATGTTATCTAATCAATCGGTTACCATCAACTGCAATAAATATTAATATTCCATAAGAGGTATGGACAGGTCATTTGTGTGATTTTTCAAATCCGAGAATATTTGGTTGTGATGCTTATGCTCTTATTTCTAAAGATCGATGTTCATAGTTAGATACTAGATCAAAGAAATATGTCTTTGTTGGTTATGGTGATTGAGTTAAGGGGTACATACTGTGGGATCTTACTTCCCACAAACTCATCATAAGCACAGATGTAGTATTTGATGAATCCTCACTCTTAAAATCAGAATTGGTAGATGTTGAAGTGAGACAAGAATAGGTACCGCAAGCTCAGCAAATTCAATTGGAAACTCAACCATCTTTAGAAAGCGAGGAGCATGAAGAGTTTCTAGAAGAAGAACATGAAGATGTAGATGAAAAAAAATCCAGGAAACTAAGGATATGCCTCAACCATCTCTTAGGAGATCTTCACGGGTCAGGAATCCTCCTACAAGGTATGATGATTATGTTTCATCTGTTGCTTTGGTTTCTATTGATGGAGAACCTAGTTGTTTTCAGGAAGCAATTAAGGTATTTGAAAGTGCTCAATGGAAGAAATCTATAAATGAAGAAATGGATGCCTTAGAAATGAATAAAACATGGGATCTTGTAGAACTTCCAAAGGATAGGAAGGTTGTCAGCTGCAAGTGGGTCTACAAACTGAAAAAGGGTGTTGATGATAAAGTCGAAAGGTATAAAGCAAGAATGGTAGCAAAAGCGCTTTGCCAAAAGGAAGGTATTGATTTTCATGAGATCTTTTCACTAGTTGTGAAGCTTGTTTCAGTTCCTGTTATGTTAGCACTAGTTTCTTTACTTGATCTTGATTTAGAGGAGCTAGATGTTAAAACCGCAGTTCTACACGGAGATTTAGATGAGGATATATATACGGAACAATCAGAAGGTTTTGTTCAGGATCACAATAAGAGGTTTGTTTGAAAACTCAAGAATTCATTGTATGGCCTGAGACAGTCTCCCAGACAATGTTACAAGAAGTTTGATTCCTTCATGGTGAGCCTAAATTTTACAAGAAGTGAATATGATCATTGTGCTTACTTTAAAAAGTTGGAAAATGGCATGTTCATTATTTTGGTGTTATATTTTGACGATATGCTTGTGGCAAGCAATAACATAGTCGAAATCAATAGGTTAAAGGCTCAGTTATCTAGGGCATTTGATATGAAGGACCTAGGAGCAACAAAACAAATCTTAGGCATGGAGATACACAGAGACAGGAAAAATGGCAAGTTGTGGTTATCAAAACATAAGTATGTGGAGAAAATACGTATGAGATTCGGTATGAATAATGTGAAACCCGTACAGATCCCTTTGGCTTCCCATTTCAATCTTTCTTCATGTTTGTGTCCTAGTAATGACAAAGAAAAGGATTATATGTCTTTTGTACCATATGCTAATGCAGTGGGAATTTTGATGTATGCGATGGTGAGTACTAGACCAGATATTTCACATGCATTTGGTGTTGTCAGTAAAAACATGGAAAATCAAGGAAAAGCACATTGGGAAGCATTGAAATGGGTGCTTCGATATATTAGAGGCACAATCAATTATTCTATCACCTATGATGGTTCCAGAGATTCAATTTGTGGCTATGTAGATTCAGATTTTGCAGGTGACTTGGAAAAAAGGAGATCCACTTTAGGATATGTATTTACTCTTGCATGAGGACCTGTTAGTTATATTTTAAAGCTTCAAAACGTAGTCTCTTTATCCACTATAGAGGAAAAGTATATGGCTTCTTCACATGCATGCAAGGAGGCAATTTCATTACAGGGTTTGTTGGGTGAGTTTAGAAGGATGCAGGACAAGGTGAAAGTATTTTGCGATAGTCAAAGTGTTATTCATTTGGCTAGAAATCTAGTTGATCACATTAATACGAATCATATTTCTATTAAGTACCATTTTGTAAGACAGGTTGTTGATGAAGGTGGAGTGTCTTTGGAAAAGTTCCATACAAAATTGAATACTACAGAAATGTTTACAAAACCCATTTTGTTAGAGAAGATATGGTGGTGTTTGGCTTCTCTTGGCTTGCAGAAAAGGTGATGAATTAATTAAGGGTGTGATATATCAGGAAAATTGTTGTCAAGATGGATATTTTTGGAAACATGCCAATGAATTTTCTCATGCAGTCACATGCACATGCATGCAACTATGTTAATGTGCATGCATGCAATCAATTTATGAATTGCTCCTGTAACTATGTGATCTATTCATGATCAGTTTGTATAAATGAGTGATAGATGTTATATATGTGAGAATACTAATAGAGGTGGAGTACAATGTGATTGCAAGCGTGTGCAAGGAGCAGAGAGAAGAGTGTGTGAGGAGAGGATGATTGTATGCCTATGAAGGCTTTTGTAATTCTCCCTTGAATAATAATAAAACTGATAATCATTTTCCATGATTTTTTCCCTCATTGGGTTTCCACATAAATCATTGTGTCAAGTGTATGACTGATGTTATTGGTTTAATGCGTGTTTTATCTTGTTTATTTTTGTAAGTTTTAAACCTATGAAGTAAAGCAATGCATATAGATTCTTAAGAAAACAGAATTTAATCAATGGCTCATACACAGAGTACGCATAGGTTTTATACCGGAAACCCTTAATCGGGAAAACCTTTCTTATATTCATTATATCGAATTTCACTATTCACTATACAATATATACAATTTTTTTAGGTATTTCGTAGATACCAAAACCCTAATCCCTAAAATTGGGACTATTTTTAGTAAACCGCAAAAAATAGCAAAAACCGCCCAAATGAAAATTTTAGGGCACTGCCCTGAACACTGCGAGTAACCAAGGGG
>SNQJ01S0179725.1:0-16076 GCA_010110895.2 Picea sitchensis | reverse complement strand
GGCATAAGGGAGGGAGAAGGATTATGGAGGATTCATTCATGCATTCTACGAGAGGGGAGAACTTGGAGTATTGGGACAGAGTTAGTTTACAGTGGGATTTACAGTGCACCGGGGGGGGAGGGGCAGAGGAGGTTTTGGGCTCGGAGGGCTAGGACATCCATTGATGTCCTAGGGCTAGGCATACTAGTCGGTAGGGTGGCTGGTTTTGGGGTGTCCTAAGGAGCAGCGTCAGGTTTAAGTGGCGGATAGCATCAGAGTGAGGTATGTAAATTGTTAGTAAATTTTATTATTTGAAATATTGGATTGAATGTGCTAGATTAAGTGAATTTTGAGTAAATTTTAAATTTACTCTTCTGTTTTAATTCAATGGTAGTTTAAATTAAATGACGATATTTACAAACTTCGACAACAATGTCTCTGGCTCTTAGTTGCTTCAAATTTTCCTCCTACTCTTTTATTAAGTGTTCTATTCTCCTAGCCATAAAATCTCTTAGTTCTTGATTTTTCTATTCTAGAGTTTCCTCTTCTTGTTCCCTTCAGATCTAATCTTTCTCAACCCAAGTTTTTCCTAGAAAAATAGCAAATGGGGCGCTGTTCTCAACAAACTTAACGACCTGAAATTATTCTTCTGTCGAAGTGCCATGAGAACTCATAGGTATCTGGGTAAGTCTTCCACATAGGGTTATCATCTTCCCTTTAAAAAATCCTATTCCTCCCAATGAAGGAACCATAGCGGATTTTCCCAAAATTTCCCAAGTTCTTTCTATCATGATATTCACCTGTGTTTCCTCATCCAGGACACATTCTATGTCAAAGTCTCATATTCTTGTTTCTATGCACTCTTTCTCTTTTAAGATCTCTGATAAACTGGTGTCTCTGTGATCATTCAGGGTTTCCTTCATCTGCAATAATATAGCCTCTGATTCTTTCTGGTTCTTGAGCATGTTCTTAGTCTCTTGGCCTTCCTCATGGTTTTCTTGTCTCATATTCATCTTTTCAACTTTAGCAATCATTCTAGGGAAATCCAAAACTTCATGTACAATAGCTTTACAACAAAGGCAAATAGGACCTCTATCAGGACATTCCTTAGCAAGATGTCCTGGTCTCCTACAACTATAACAAAGAGTCAATCCTCTATTTCTCTTGAACAATCCCCAACATTTCCTGTACTACGCACTCGGATCACAGTAGTGGGTTTGCAAAAAATTCTTTCTAGGATCCTGCATCCACTTGTTAGTCCAACAATTCTTTCTATGCATATGAATAACATATCTTTCATTATTTCTATTAGATCTATTCATATCAAATCTTATTTCTTCTAGTTGTACCCTATTTTTCAGACTAGGACCAAATATATTAAACATACCTAGATCTATTCTTTCAAAATACAAATTTTCACTTATCTTACCTTTATCAGAGCACAAAGCTTCAAGATCTTACCTCTTTTCTTCAGATCATTCTTCTCTTCTTAGCACAGATCTTCGCAAGTCAAGTAGAATATTGCACACTAGGGAAATAGATCTATGCACAGAGATTTCTCTTTTCTTCATTTCCCAACAATAACAGTTTCAGGTCCCGATAATGGAACTATTTGTTGGCACAGGGGTAGACCCAGGATTCAACGCTTCAACAACACACCAACAAAACCCTAACTACCAGCCCTTTTGGCAACACTTGCAAAGGAGATGAAGTCTCACCCGAGGTAGAGGAAGGAGTGGTTCCAAGAATCAAGTCTATAAAACCTAGTTGGGACATAGATCTGTGATTACAACACTTAACAGAGAACTTATCAGTTCACATTCATCAATATTTAACCCTTACTCACATCGTAGGTTGAAACCCTAGTTACAAAATAACACAGTATTCAACCAGATCTAAGACATCGAAGCACTTAGCATATAGAAATATATCAGATCTAGCATTCATTCACATCACTAGGCACTAAGCTACTATATCATATGCATATAACATACATAAAGATAACAACATTAAGCATAAATCACATCAATCACACAAGGAAACCATAACACGGGATATACGTGGTTCACCCCCAGCACGGGGCTACGTCCACCAACTCTTTTTCTTCTTTATTATCTTCTGTCATCTTCTTACAAGCAGATAGCCCAAAAACCCCACTCCACATAGGACAAGAGATCTGCACGCACCTCGCCAGATCCTCCTTCCCCGAGTTAGGTCACAACACAAATCCTTCTTACACAGCCTGCACACTAGCTTATTACAATCACTTGCATTTATCTCTGCAAGTCCTAACACATAGCATGCACAAAGCCTCCAACTCCGCACTAAGCCACACATATTCACTACTACTTCAGTACTACTTCACTTCTTTCTTACATCACCTAGATATCTATTTATACATTACAAAAGGGCCAAAGAATGGGTAAACCCATGGGATGACATCCCATAACCTGTTAGATAAAACCTAACCCAAAAATCCCACAAAAAGGGGGTGAGATCCCGTGATCTCCACTTCGCCTGGCGCTCTGTCTTCGACCAGCTTGTCGAAGTCCCAAAATTGGTCAAACGTGACCCAAGTTATCAAAAACTTGGTCAAGGGCCAACATTGGGTCACACAGGATATTAAAGGAAATTTGTCAAAGGATATGCACAAATTACGAAACTAATGGAGAAACTACTGAAAAAGGAAGCAAAGTTCCAGTGGAATGACGAATGTCAGAAAGGAATGGACACACTGAAACAAAAGTTAGTAATTGCATCGATCTTAATTTTCCTCGATTGGAACAAATACTTTCATGTACACGTGGATGCATCATAAATATCATTGGGCGTGACCTTTTCATAGCCAGGGGAGGGAGAGATAGATCACCCAATCACTTTTGCAAGAAAGAAACTTTCAACAATGGAGAAAAACTATACCACAACAGAACGTGAAGGATTGGCTATGGTATATGCACTACAGAAGTTCAGACACTACTTACTAGGATCACACTTTAATATGTACACAGATCATTCTACATTGAGATATCTGGTCAACAAGCCAGTGTTGGGGGGGAGGATTTGCATATGGATCCTATTTTTTTGGGAGTATGACTTAGTATTAGTAAAAGCAGGTAAAATCAATGCAAGACCAGATCACTTGTCACAAATACTCTCGGGAGAATGTTGGTTGTGGAGCTTGATTATCTTCCTGATTCATAGGTCTTTATTTTCAACCATGTTGATACCCCATGAATACTTTACACTCCAGAATAATGTACACTCCTCCACGCGGGGGAGTGCAGAGGGGGGTTAACCCCTCTGCGAGGTCTGGGGGCAAGCGTTCCCCCGACGAGGTTTCAGGGGACATCGTTCCCCAATGGGGGTTCGGGGCGAAGCCCCCGAAGGAAAAATTTCCTTGTAAATGTATATTGTAATTTCATTGTAAATTTGGACCATTCATTATAAGGTCACAGATTTGACGATAGAAGTTGTGATAGGTTTTTTTCCTTAGAAGGAAACCCTCTTTTATGAGGGAAATGTGTTGCGGCTATGTATCATGGAGAATATTGTATTCTGACATAGGAGATTGTGAGAGAAATAAGAGGAAGTTACAACGGGTGTGTTGTAGTTTTTATTCATTCATTTGCTAGATAATAATAAAGCAAGGACCTGGAAATTTATTTGGTGGACGTAGCCCACACTGAGTGAACCACGTATATTTGTGTCTCTATTGTATTTTGTATATTCTGTGTTTTATTTCCACATTTTTTATATTTTATTTCTCCACGATCCTATTTTTCTAACAACTGGTATGAGAGTGAAAGGTAACTCGTAGGAAAAGAGGGTTCCTGGTTCGAGTGGGAGCAATGACAGAAGATGGAAAGTTTAGGGTCAAGAAATTTAACGGCTAAAACTACCAGTTATGGAAGATGAAAATGGAATATTATTTATATCAGAAGGATCTATTCCTACCATTGGGTGGAATAGAAAATAATTCGACGACCATGAAGGATGAAGAATGGGAGGTTCTTGACAGAAAGGCACTAGGAACAATACGGTTGAGCCTGGTAGCGTTGGTGGATTTCAATATTTCAAAAGAAAATACAATGAAGGACATGATGGATGCATTGGCTAAACTGTTTGAAAAACCCTTAGCTTCCAATAAGGTATTTCTAATGAAGAGATTATTTAATATGAAGATGTCAGAAGGTGGGTTTGTTGTAGATCATTTAAATGAATTTAGTACGGTTACTAATCAATAATTTATGTAAAAGTGGACTTTGCTGATGAGGTCAGGGCTCTTCTAATCTTGTGCTCATTTCCAGAAAGCTAGAATGACTTGGTCATGGCTGTAAGTAACTCTGTCTCTAGTTCAAAAACTTTAAAATTTTATGATGTTGTTGGTGTTATACTTAGTGAGAAAATGAGATGGAAAAACACATGTAAGACATCAGGTAATGCGTTAAACATGGAGAACAGGGGAAGACAAAAGGATAGATGAAAGATCTTAGGGAACCGTGGAAATTATAGGAAGGGCAGATCCAAATCCAGATTTAGAAAGATAGAGTGTTGAAATTGTGGGAAGAAAGGACATCTGAAGAAAGACTGTAGAGCTACAAAGAAACAAAGAGATGGACAATAGGAGAAAAATCAGGAAGAAAATGTAACAGGTGATGTGTTACAAGATGTTTTGATTCTTTTTGTAGATAATATTTTTGAGTCTTAGGTAGTAGATTCAGGGGCTTCATTTCATGCCACACCCCATAGGAAATTTTTTCTAGATTATGTTCAAGGTGATTTTGGACAGGTTCATTTGGGTGATGATGCACCATACAAAATTGTTGGAATGGGAAAGGTAAAAGTAAAGCAAAGAAATTTAAACAAATGGTTGTTGAAAGAGGTAAGACATGTTCCAGATCTAAGGAAAAATATGATTTCAACAGGGCATTTGGAAAGTGAAGTTTGTATATCCATATTTATAGATAAGGTGTGGAAGGTCACCAAAGGATCATTGGTGATAGCAAAAGGAGAGAAGGTAGGCACATTTTATTTATGTACTGGTAATACTGAGTCTTATATCTCATTAGATTCTACAAGAGTGGATACAACATTATGACATCATAGTCTTTGACACATGAGTGAGAAGGGGATGCAAATACTTCACAAAATAAATTTGTTTCCAGATCTTAAACAAATTGATTTGGATTTATGTGAGCATTGTGTTTATGGAAAACAAAAGAGAGTTAGATTTATTAGAGTCGGAAAAGAAAATAAGAGTGAAAGGTTATATCTTGTGCATACATATGTATGGGGACCAACTCAGGTATCATCTCTTGGTGTCTCTTGTTATTATGCTACTTTTATTGATGATGCAACTAGAAAAACTTGAGTTTATTGCATTCAACACAAATCTGATGTTTTTGATACTTTTAAGAAATGGAAATATTTGGTTGATAATGAGACAAGAAAAAGGTTGAAGTGTCTCGGATCAAACAATGGAGGGGAATATTGTAGCAAGGATTTTGATCATTATTTTTCATACCATGGGATTCTCAGAGAGAAGTCAGTTCCAAGAACACCACAAGAAAATGGTGTGTCAGAAAGGATGAACAACACAAGAGCATTCAAGGAGTATTGTCAGTGTTTCAAGGAAACCTGCACAGTAAATCTAGCTAAAGCATGCATAGACAAAGATTATCAAGAAAGGAAGAGAGATTCAATATGGAAGAATGAGAAAATATATTCACACTACTCTAATGAGCTGATGATTGATACATAGATCATGATCAATATGATGCAATGAATGAGTGGAATAAACTCATATATAGGGAGAAACATTCCATAATTAAGAAAAGAAATCATGCAGTTAACTTTCCTTAGGAATGCATGCATGCATAATAATGATGGTAAAATTAGAAAGTCCAAAATAGAACTAGTCAGTTAACTCCCCTTGAACTAGTGTGTCGAAAATAGAAATTTCTCCAACAACCCCCCTGAACATCACTATGGAGTAAAAAATGAGTCCTGACTACTAGGCCATTTTAGGTACTCTTGTATAATGCAACTAATGAAAACTGAATAAAAGTGAGGAAAGAGGGAAAACCACATGGGAACAAACCCCCCCCTCAAAAGATAATGTATCAAAAGAAGAAAATAACAACTGCTAAACAAATGTGTTCTTCACTGCAAGACGATCTCGCAAAGTCTGAAACTTCTGCTCATTGAAAGTCTTCGTGAAGATGTAGAAATATTTATGGATCGGATGAAGTCCTTTGTCAACCTATCGGGCCTTGTACCTCTTGATCCTGTGGACCCATCTTCACTTGAAAATATTCCTTTCTGGTGGACTTGGAACCAAATTCCAAGTCTAGTTCTGTAGGAGTGAGTCATACTCCTTCTGCATGGCTTCTTTCCATAATGGATTTCCCACAACCCTATTGTAGTTCTGTGGATCAGTAGATTGAACCATATAACAATGCATGGGCATTGTAGGTTCTGAAGCTAAAATTACATGAGAAGGCTCCTCATGTTGAGATTGAGTCATCCTCGAATCCAATGGATTCCCTGCAAGGTTGTCTGTTGCCTAAACTATGGTCTGTTCCTTCTTGGGCATCTGCTGAAGCTTCAACGTTGGCTTATTATCTGGTTGTACTACATGCATATTTATATGTACAAAATCTGAGTGTATGGAATCATCTCTGATGTCTGAAACTAATGGAAGCACAAGAGTATATGCATGTTGCACTGGAGGTGCATGCAAAGTACGCTCCTTATGTGTAAGTATAATAGAGGAGCCATCATAAAAAAACTTAGTGAATTTATAGAACCTTGACTTGTGATCCACCTCACCAATTGCAATGATGTAATTGTCATGCATGCCAATTACTAAAACTGAATCTGATGTAAATTCAATCTTTTAACCTTTCTGAGTGATCTGATAAACTGAGAGAAGATTCATAGAAATATTTGGAACATGTAGAACATTCTCAAAACTGCCATTGTGGAGTTCCACTCTCCCTTCTCCTGCTACTGCTATTGGAGTATCATCCCCCATGAGAATAGGTGGTCTTGAGCATGGAGTCAAAGAAGAGAAAACTTCATCTTTCACTGCCATATGATGGTATGCACTAGAATCTATAATCCGTGAATTAGATGAGGAATTAATTTCAACCAGTACATGATGATTAGCTTTCTTAGGAGCATGATCTTCTTCCTTCTTCGTCTTGAGTCCCTGTGGAATGAAGTTTCCAAGGTTGTTCTGCTGAAGTTCCTGTTCCATAACATCGATTTGTTTCTTCATACATGTGGATTCTTCATGATTTGGTTGATGGTAGTAAGTGCACTACTTTCCCTTCTTCTTCTTCTTCTTGGAATTTGAAGAGTCTTTGGACCTTGAAGAATCATTAAAGGGTTTGGAATATCCCTCCTTCCCGTTCTGTTTGGATGAAACTTTTCCATCATGCATGGTGAGTGCATGTGCTTTGGGATATTTCATGAGGCCCATATGTATGAGTTTTGTCTACTCTTGTGTAAGACAGTCAATGAACTGAGCCAATGTAGGAATTTTCCAATTTGTTCCAAAAAGACATCTGCCAGAATGGAAATTGGAGACATATACAATGTATTCTAGTCCTAACTTAGCCAATATTGTTAGAATAAGTTGTTTCTCTTGTGTAGACTTGTCAATACCACATTCACCTAAGCTCAAAATCAAAGATTTAAATTTAGTAAATAAATCCTAAATATTATCAAAAAATTTAGGGTCTAAGGTATTCAACTCAACCTCAAGCATATGACCTCGCATCTCATCCTGCTTTCCAAAGAGTCCTTCCAGGGTGGTCCAGATCTCGTTTGGAGTCTTGCATGAAACAACATGAAACCATAAATCAGTGGAGATTAAATCAAGAAATAGTCCTGTGGCCTCATATTTATGGTTTGCCCATCTCATCTTCTCAATCGCTGATGTAGGTTTTGTTTCTATCGCCATCATCAAATTATACAGTCCTTTCCATCTGAGTTGGAATTCTTCCTTGGGCTTCCAATCAAAATAATTGTATGGTGTGAGGATTAGCACCAAGTTTGACTGTATAATAGTTGTCCTATCCATATCTCCCACTGTTTCTAAGAAACCCTAAAAATTTACTCTCATTCTGCAAGTGAAAAATTAAGAAATCACGGTAGAAAGGGCACTTTAAGTGAAAATTCATATCATTTTCAAGAGATGATATTGCAACTTACTTTTTGATGAAAGGGTGAGAAATCTTGCCAAACGGTTGAAAAACCACTTGCAGAATGGGTCGCTTTACTTCTCACGCGAGACGTTTCCTCAAAAAATTAATATTTTGGGAGCAATCACTGCTGAACGGTATGACCACAGATTCATATTAGTTTCAGGAGGCTATCTTGTGGCTTACTTTATGAGAAAACGGTAAATAATATTGCCAAATGGTTGAAAACCCAATTCCAAAATGGGTCGTTTTACTTTCTTGATCGACCGTTTCCTCAAAAAAATAATATTTTGGGAGGAATAACTACTGAAATGTATGACCACGGATTTAACTCGCTGAAACTCCAATTTTCCTTATTCTTTGGCTTGTATGGCTTGCTCCAAGCGGCATAGCTCTGATACCATGTCATTGTTTCATGGAAACTTGCATAGGAGATATAGCTAAAGCATGCACAAACAAAGCTTATCAAGAAAGGAAGAGAGATTCAATATAGAAGAATGAGAAAACATATTCACACTACTCGAATGAGTTAATGATTGATACATAGATCATGATCAATATGATGCAATGAATGAGTGGAATACACTCATATATAGGGAAAAACATTCCATAATTAAGAAATGCAATCAAGCAGTTAGCTTTCCTTAGGAATGCATGCATGCATAATAGTGATGGTAAAAATAGAAAGTCTAAAATAGAACTAGTTAGTTAACTCCCATTGAGCTAGTGTGTTGAAAATAGAAATTTCTCCAACAAGTATGAGATTGCATGTTGGTTTTCCCTTACATTTCTGGGAAGATGATGTAGATACTATTGTTTAATTAATAAACAAAGGAACTTAAATCTCTTTGGATGGTATAATTCCATAGGAGACATGGACATGTAAAAAGGTAAACTATTCTTATTTGCATACACTTGGTTGTGATCATTTGTCCATATTGATAAATAAAATATAGCAAAGCTTGAGGAAAAATACAAGAAGTGTACCTTTATTGGATACAATGTTAATAATTTTGTTTATTGCTTATGAGATTATGAAAATAACAAAACCATTAGGAGTAGAGATTTCATATTCAATGATAAGGTCATGTACATAGATCAGTTGCAGGGAAAGAAACATGAAAAAGAAAAACCATAATACACAGTGCTTGATGAGATCACTAAAAAATAAATTCCAAAGGTACCAGAAAATAATAATGTACAACAACATGATCAACATGAACCTCAAACTCCTGAAAGTGTTGTTAGAAGATCTACCAGGTTAAGTATGCCCCCTGAATGATACTCTCCTTCATTGTATTATTTATTGTTGATTGATTTTGGTGAACCAGAATGTTATGAAGAGGCAATTTAGGTAGACACCAAAAAGAAGTGGGAACAAGGCATGAAAGATGAAATTGATTCCTTGGTAAATAACAAGACTTGGGACTTGGTTCAGTTTCCTGCAGGAAAAAGAGCATTGTAGAATATATGAGTTTACAAGTTGAAGGAAGAAGATGGAGGAAAAAAATGGTACAAGGATAGACTTGTTGTAAAGGGGTTTACACAAAAGAAAGGTATATATTTTGATGAAAATTTTCTCTTGTTGTTAAAATGACTTCAATTAGGACTATTTTAAGTCTTGTGGCAATAGAAGATTTGCATCCTGAACAATTAGATGTAAAAACAACTTTTCTCCATGGGGATTTGGAGGAATAGATTTATATGCAGCAACCACAAGGGTATGAGGTCAAAGGGAAGGAGAATTTGGTATGCATGTTGAATAAGAGAATGTATGGCCTAAAGAAATCTCCAAGGCAATGGAATTTGAATTTTGACAGGTTTATGACAGAACAAGGTTATAGTAGATGTCATTCTGATCACTGTGTTTATTTTAAAAGGCTAGAAAATGGAAGCTATATTATCTTGCTATTGTATGTAGATGACATGCTTGTTTTAGGGTCTAATATGAAAGATATAAATGTGCTAAAGAAGAAATTAGCTAATTCATTTGTAATGAAGGATTTGGGTGATGGAAAGAAAATCCTTGGTATGAGAATAACAAGAGAGAGGAAAAAATGCAAATTGACATTGTCTCAGGGTGAGTACATAAAGAAGGTGCTGGAGAGGTTTAGAATACATAATGCAAAACAAATTAGTACACCTTTGTCCATCCATTTAAAATTAACTAAGGAAATGTGTCCCAAGACACAAGAGGAGATATAATACATGTCTAGGGTCCCTTATTTATCAGCAGTTGGCAGCTTGATGTATGCGATGGTTTGCACAAGACCATATATTTCACATGCAGTGGGAGTTGTGAGAAGGTATATGAACAATCCAGGTAAAGAAAATTGGGAGGAAGTAAAGTGGATTCTCAGGTATTTCTATTCATGCATTATGTTTTGGAGGTTCAAACACTATTCTACAGGGATATGTTGATTCAGATATGGCAGGTGATAAAGATAGCAGGAGGAGCACCAAAGGGTATGTTTTTACTATAGGTGGAACAACAATAAGTTGGATTTTGAAATTGCAAAAGTTCGTTGCACTTTCAACAATAGAGGCAGAGTATGTTGCTGCTACAGAGGCTAGTAAAGAGATGATTTGGTTACAGAGGTTTATGGAGAAATTCGGGAAGAAGAAGGAGAATAACATGTTGTATTGTGACAGTGAGAGTGTCATTCATATTGCAAATAAATCAGACTTCCATTCAAAGACTAAGAATATACAACTCAGGTACAATTTCATACAATCTGTCTTGGAAGATGGACATTTGAAGTTGGAAAAAATACATACTAGCCATAATCCTGCAGACATGTTAAGAAAGGGAGTAACTAGGGAGAAACTGGGTTCCTGCTTAGTTTCAGTTGGTCTTTAAGAATGAATATGAAGATGAGAAATTTTCCAGGTCCAATATGGTTCATAGTCCAACAGATACAATAACGGTGGAGTTGTTGAGATAAATATCCAAGTGGGAGATTGTTGGTTGTGGAGCCTGATCATCTTCCTGATTCAGAGGTCTTTGTTTTCAGCCATGTTTATACCTTATGAATATTTTACACCCTAGAATAATGTGCAGTCCTCCAAGCGGGGGAGTGCAGAGGGGGGTTACCTCCTCTATGAGGTTCGAGGGCAGATGGGTCTCTGAAGGAAAAATTGCATTGTAAATGTATATTGTAATTTCATTGTAAATATGGACCGTTCATTATAAGGTCGCAGATCTGACGGTAGAAGTTATGTTAGGGTTTTTTTCCCTATAAGGAAGCCCTCTTTTATGAGGGAAATTTATTGCGACTATGTATCATGTAGAATATTATATTCTGACATAGGAAACTATGAGAGAAAGAAGAGGAAGCTACAGTGGGTGTGTTGGAGGTTGTATCCCTTCATTTGCTGGATAATAATAAAGCAAGGACCTAGAAATTTTTCTGGTGGACGTAGACCACACCGGCTGAACCACGTATATCTGTGTCTCTATTTTATTGTGTATATTCTATGTTTTATTTTCGCATTTGTTTTATTTTAGTGCTCCGCGATCTTGTTTTTCTAACATAGAATAGGCATGAAACATGGACGATAGCTTGCCATATGCACAAATATTATCAGTTAAGATGGTGGATGGATTTTTTACAGAAATTATACAATTCTTAAGTACAAGGATAGCCCCCTCAGACGTTAGAGTCACACAAAAAAAGTAGTTGGTAGTAAAGGTTGCGGAGTACCAATTAATTGCAGGAAGCTTATACAAATTGGGTGTAGATGGAATATTATGACGTTGTGTTGTCAAACACGAAATACCAACTATATTTGTAGAAGTGCATGATGGGATAGTAGGAGGCCATTATGCATGTAAAGCCACTGTGAATAATATCTTACACACATGAATATGGTGGCCTACACTCCACAAGGGCACAAAGGAATACTATCAGACATGCGATGTTTGTCAAAGGGTCGGAAAACCCTCCAGAAGGGATGAGATGCCATTGAATCCACAAGTTACATTACATGATTTTGATAAGTGGGATAAAAAATTCATTGGACTAATCAACCCACCAACAAGAAGATCAGGGGCTAGGTACATCATTACAACAACAAAATATCTAACTCAACAGGCAGAAGCCACACAGTTACAGATTGCAACGCAGAAACTGCTGCACACTTTTTGTTCGAGAACATAGTAACCCAATTTGGATGTCTAATAAAATTGATGAGTGATTGAGGGATGCACTTCATCAATAAAACCATAGCAAATTTCACTGAAGAATTACAAATCCACCACCATAAGAGTACGTTGTACCACCCATAAGCTAATGGCATAGTGGAAGCATTTAACAAAGTCCTAGAGAATGCGATAAAAAAAAATGAAATATGGGAAGAGATGACTGGGACTTAAAAATCCCTACGGTATTATGGGAATACAAGACAACTAATAAGAATTTGATAGGGTAAATACCTTTCAGATTGGTAAACAGATAGGAGGAAGTAATGTCGATGGAGTTTATTGTACCAATCCTACATGTCTCAAATATCACAGATCTTTCGGATCCAGGTGCAATACAAGAATGAATATCACAACTGGTACAGTTAGAGGAGAATAGATTTTCCACAAGGTTTCACCAACAATTGCAAAAGACAAGGGAAAAAGCATGGCATGACATACACATTAAGTTGAAAAAATTCCAAGTAGGTGACTTGGTATTACTATATGATAGCAAGTTTATGAAGCACCTAGGGAAGTTCCACATGAAGTGGTTATGGCCATATGTGATCCAGGAGGTTACAGAGGCAGGTGTTGCGCTGTTGGAAACACTTAATGGAGTAGCACTGAAAGGAAGGGTGAATGCCAGCCAGCTAAAAATCTATCAAGAAGGTTGAAAATTTGCACAATAGGAAGAACCGTGCAAGAGAAAAAAAAAGGAAATATCGCACAAAGAATGAAAATGGAAACCATGTAAGTAGGGGAAACTACGCCAACCAAGGAAACCCAAGGAAGAAATGGTAAAGTATGTAGTAGTAATTGCACTGTCTCACACAACAAGATCACTGTTAAGTATGAAAACAAGAGAAATGAAAGTTACGAGAGGATAAGGACAACTCATAAAACATCAGTTATAACAACACATAAAGCCTCCATAAGGCCCAGTCATAAAGCCATCATAAAGATAGAGAGTGAAATAAAAACGTCATTGATATGCATGACTGAGTGGTAGTACACAACGAAAATCTACTAATGGATTTGGAAATTAAACATCACTAACACAAGTACCTGTCATACTACAGGCGGAGGAGACATGAGATAAGGCATGAAGATTAGTGCACAACTCGAAATAGGGCACAAAAGAAGTCAGGATTTCCAAACACGGACTATTGTCACTTAGCATTCCAGGAAAAATAGAGAGCACATAGCTATAACAAGCTACAAAGATACATAACCAGTTAAACACTACTTCACTATAGAAATGGTGCCACCTAGAGCTACAAGAGATACAATAGCGGTACAAAGGAGGAGTTACAATAGAGCACCAGAGGCCAAACCAAAGATTTAGGAAACCTCAGGTGCATCTTCATCAGATCCGAGATTTCCTCATGACTACATACCACCCAAAAAGGATGATTCCCCACCAGTCACACTGTGGAAGAACCAAGACTATAGGTTGGTGACTCCATATATTCTAGAGGGAGTGACCATTGATGAATACATATTGGGGAAGGTGCCCCAATTAAAGTATGTAGATCATGGAATCATAGAGGTGGAAAATTTCCTTGAACTTGCACCCCATGATTACTTGGAACTCAAGGTATATCCACTTATGAAGCAGAGCATACCAGTTACCAAGGTTTGGGCCAGAGGATTGGAGCACGTAGGCCTCCTCAACTTGTTCAATATTCCCCACTTCAAACACAACAACGAAATGAATGCTTGCGTTAAAATCCTCTTATCATGTGTGCATGGGGGATACATGTGGCTTGATAGGACAATATCCATTGACACATACTTGATACCTAGAATCAAGGGCTTCCAACCTAGGGGGAAGATCCTACTACCCTATTCCCAGAAAAAAAATATGGAAAGAGAACAATCAGAGGCCATGCAGACGAAGTTTCACATGGTTAGAGGGGTGTGCAACATGGATGTGCCAACTATAAGTGAGCCAAAAAATTTAATAGATGCACATATGATAACATGAAAGCTATTGTGAAAGTGCAAGAAGGATCAATTACCAGCATGGGTCATAGCTATGACCTAAAAATGTGTCAAAGGAACTGCAATGAGTTGGGAACCATTCCTACTGAACTGTGCAAAAGCCCAAGATAAGGGAATTGAGTTTCACTATCTATGGCTCCTGATTCTGATTGCCTTCACAGCATGGACAGAGCCTGAGGATGCAAAGTTCTTAGGGATGAGAGGGAATCCATGTGTCATGACGAAGTACTATAGTTTATGGTTTTCAACAAACAAGAGGAGAAAAATGGAAAACAATGTCCAATTCTTTCTCTATGGGGAAACAATTCGACATTGTATCTGGAGCACACTGCGCATGTCACCACAGTTGGTGGAGGCATATGTCTCATTCACCGAATTTCACCCACATAGGCACCATATGTACATCAAATCCTTTAAGGATCCAAGGGAGGAGTGGGTCCAAACGAAATATAAGATAATCGAAGAAGACATCTAGCTGGTCATGCAGGATTGGGAACCATAATAAAAGGTACCATACAAAGGGGATGTAAAAACACTGGGGGGGGGAAACCAAAGCGGCACAACACACTTATATAGAGATGAACCCTCCAAGAAATTGCACAGAGGAAACTGATCAAGGAAATGGCACGGAGGATGCACTAGAAACAGGGCCAACAAACCAACCTCCACAACGCTTACCTCAAATAGGGAGGAAAAAACATGACCAACGTAAAGGTTCATCTGCACGAAAGAAACATAAGGGCTAAAAGACACAAGTTGTTTACAAACTAACTGATGATGAAATGGACCGAATTAGATACCAACTAATGGATGTTGTGGAAGAAGTCCTCGAAGAGACTACCAAGAAACATGAATCATTACAAACAAAGGTGCATGACCAATGCTTGAGGCTACAACAATTATTGGAGGCATTCTGATTGGCACATGCAAAAGGATCATGCACAACAAAAGAAGGAATGACGTAGAAAGCACAGACTGTGGTATCAAAGTAGATGACAATAGAGAACATACTACTAAAAAATACCAGTGGAGACAATCGGGTTACCCAACTCCAAAGTACAAGAGAAGCTGCAAAGACTAAGTCATGTGGACCTAGTCGTCTCCCAGATGCCAATGGAATTATTACAAGGTTTTCACATAGGGATCATGTAGGAACTATGTTTTTGAGTAGACACCGTAGCCAACAAATTGGATAAATAAGAATCCAAGAAGGAGGAACAACAGAAGCAATAAACCACTGCGCTACATGAAAAGTGTGTAGTAGAACAATTGCAGAAAAGGATAAGAGTGAAGCAGAGTAACCAGAAGATAAAGCCAAGAAAGAAAAAAGTGAAGCAGAAGGAAAGGTCGAGAAAGCCTTAAATGACAAAGTTGAGGCTGAGGAAAAGGTCACCAAAGCCTTGAAGGAGAAGGAGGAAGCTGAGCAAATGGCACAAAAATTCCACGTAACCATCCAAAAATTATACAAGGAGGTCCCAGGAGTACCGATGGTGGTAGAGGCAATGGTAGAGGAACACATATTAAATATTAGTGAGGATATCAAAGGACTTCACACAAAGTGTTGTTCCAGAGTTTGTGTTTTAAGGCTATAAAACACACCGTCTAGGCATCCAAAAAAGATAATACTTATTAAACAATGAAACAAGGGAGACTAGATCAGAGACGGTTTCTCAACTGTCTCTGTCTTTCTTCTCTTTGTT
>SNQJ01S0179724.1:0-19495 GCA_010110895.2 Picea sitchensis | reverse complement strand
ATCTCAATGAGCAAGTGAAAACCCTATCTCCAAAGAGATCAAGGGCTGAGATCAACCCTCACTCTCACAATGAGATGGATGGCCAAGATTAAAACACCATCACTTAAATTATTTTCACTTTTAACTTTATAAAAAGTGCTCATTAAGTCAACATTAAAATATAACACATTGAAGTGACTTTTTCCTAAGTAAACTTTAGGAAAAGAGATTAACACATCAACTTGGCTAAGTTTCATTGTCCACTACCATGCTAGGACGCCATGCATGGAAAAGACTTTATGAGTTACTCTTATCAACACTCCCTCGTAATGAGGAAGGAATTCTTCACCAACCCCATCTTATCTCTGAAATTCTCAAACTTATGTTTGTTGAGTGCCTTGATAAATATGTTTTCCATATGATCATTAGTCTGAATGTACTAAAGCCTCATGGCCCCCTTCTGCACCCAATCTCATAGGAAGTGATAGAAAATATCTATATGCTTTCTATGATCACGAAACATAGGATTCTCAAAGAGTCTAAAGCCATTATGATTCTCACAATGTATCAATGTAGCCTCCAACTCCTTGTCGAACAATCTTGAGAAAAACTTCCTCAACCACAGTGCCTCACATGTTGCTAAACTAGCTGCCATGTACTCTGCCTTAGGAGAGCTCAATGCCACTAATCTTTGCTTCCTGTTGAACCAAGATATAATACCCAATCCAATGCTGAAGCAACACCCTAAATTGTTATTTATGTCCTCTGCACATCCTTCCCAATCAACATCTATAAAACATGCCAATCTCACTCCAGTACTATGTTCATATAATAACTCGTACTCCATTGTACCTCTTAAGTAGTGAAGCACATGCTTCGCAGTTATCCAATGCACTCCCCGAGGATCCACCATGAACTGACTCAGGGATTTAACTGCAAAGATGATATATGAACTAGTGTTGACCAAATACATCGGTGATCCAATGAGCTGACGATAGATTGTGGGGTCAATTGTCTCTAAACTAGACACATCAGTCTTCCTCCAATTCATCACTAGAGGCGTGGACATGGGTCTACAATCTGTCATTCTGAACCTGCATAAGATATCCACAGTATACTTCCTAAGAAGAAGCGCCCATCTATTTGCCAAACCTCCAGACCAAGGAAGTGATGCATCAAACCAAGGTATTTCATCTTGAACTCTGTTGCAAGGTTAGCCTTACAGTCTACAATCAACTGCTCATCTCCAGTAAGAAACAAATCATCAACATAAAGTACCAGTATGAGAGGCACCTCAGCTGCTAGAAAATAGAGGTTCAGATCATCCTCACTCCGTTGGAAACCCATCTCTCTCAAGTAGTTGTTAATCCTCAAGTACCATGCCCGAGGTGCCTACTTGAGCCCATACAAGGATCGTCTCAACCTGCAAACATGTGTGTCCTTGTATCCAACCTCGTATCTTTTAGGATGCTCAATATATAATTCTTCCTCAATAACTTCATTGAGAAAAGCAATCTTCATGTCCATTTGATGAACGCGCTAGCCCATCTCTGTTGCTAATGACATAACTGCTCGGATGGAAGAATATCTAGCCACTGGGGTGAAATTATCCTCTTAATCGAATCCCTCTTTCTATGAAAACCCCTTGGCTATGAAGCATGCCTTATACTTCTCCATGCTTCCATCTACTGCATGCTTGACTTTATAGATCCATCTGGATCCAACCACTCATTTGTCCTTTGGCCTGAGCACCACCTCCCATACATCATTCTTCATGATAGAAGCATACTCCTCCATCATGGCCTCTTGCCACACTCCATGTTGTGTAACCTGCTCATAAGTGGAAGGATCGACATCTATAAGCTTTGTCATGAGTGACATGTACCAAAATCTTTGTGGTGGTTTAATCTGTCTAAATTATCTCTTTGGAGGTGATACATGTCTAGAATCACTAATTGTGGACTTGTACCACTTAGGTCGTGGCCTAGGCTCAATCTCCTATGAAAAAACCTCATGCTGCTCATTCTCCTCACCAGTCTCCTGACTGTCCTACCTACTAGTCTCCCTCTCAACACTAGTACCTATACATGTACCTTGTGCTTGTGACTCGATACTCTATACCTTCTCAATCTTCTGCATTGAGTCATATCCCTGTTGGTCCTCTACCTTCACTGGCATATCTCTATATCTCCTCATTTCTCACTCCTCCTTGAACTGCATGTCCCTGCTTACCAAATCCTCTTGTGTGTTGGCACAAAGATGTGTTAGGCCTTGGAGACCTCACTGTAACCAACCAATATCCCATTCTCTCCTGTGGGGTCCAACTTTGTACTCTTCTCCGAAGGGACATGAAAATAATATACACTCCCAAATATGCAAATATTACTCAATCTTGCCTAGTACCTGTATAAATCTCACCGGGTGTCAATTTCCCCAATAAAGTGTGGGGACTCTTGTTCTGTATGTATACAGTTGTGGGACATGTCTCTGCCCATAAAAACATGGGTAATCCCTTATCATGTATCATCACATGTGTTTCACCCACTATGGTTTTGTTCTTGCGCTCTACCACTCCATTCTGATGTGGGTTATAAGGAATCGTAAGCTCCTTCTTAATACCCTCAGCAACACAATATTCCACAAACTCATTAGAGGTGCACTCACCCCCATTGTCTGATCTAAGTACCCTGATCCTCCTACTAGACTGGCTCTCCACTAGAGCTTTGAACTTCTTGAATCTGTCAAAGACCTCATCCTTGGTCTTAAGAAAATATATCTAGGTCTTCCTGGAGTAGTCATCAATAAAGATCATGTTGTAGTTGAAGCCACTGACTGACTGCACACTCATAGGACCACAAACATCTGAATGGATTAGATCCAAGATCCCCTTGGAACTGTTAACACTTTGTAATTTCCCTTGGCTGCGGGAGGGAAACCATGGAGGTAACCATAAGCCACTTTAGGTTGTATTCTGACCTATACAACTAGAGAGGGCTCTCTCAAATATGTAAAGACTGGAAATACTAAAAAAGATTTAGCAATGAGCACACACAGGTCAGATTCTACAATAGGATAGGTTTGGTTTTTGTTTTAAAAGGGTTGGTAAGACAAGCTTGAGGAAGAAACCATTGGTCAATGGAGTCAAGGTCTGAGCTTAAATATATTGAGTTAATGGTTGGTTGTGCGCTTTCTGAGAACGGAGGCAAGGTAAGTGATGTTTTTCAGCAAATAATAAGTATTGACATGGCATCAGAAAACAGAAAAGGATAGCCCATTACACTAAGAGCACGTAACAAAGGGTGAGTTCTTAATGTAACTTTAGAAGAAAAATAGAAAGGAGGTAGATCACCATGGACAGAGCACCAAATACAGATGAATTTAGAACATGAAATCCTTAACACATAGACAAGCATTTACTGCATGAATGGAGCATCAGATAAAGGCGAATTCCAAACATATACTCTCAATCAAATACTGGAAGAGAATAAACATTAATGGAAATGAGAATTACAAAGGAAAAGACATACTTAGAACAACACCGTAATGAATCTATGCTTCATGGAATCATTGTACTTCTGCATTAATTCATAAAGATGTTTAGAAAAATATACATAGTACAATAGTCTTTTCCTCCTTCAGGTTGAACCCCCCTCCTTGAGCTCAAGTAGCTTCATTCAATATATAAAAGAGTTTCTTCCTATCCTTCACCATTCAAATTCAACTGACATCCTAAAATTGAGCTACAGTTACAAAATACTTTGCAACAAAATATGAACTGACTGCTCGAAAAGAGGAGTCAGTTTGCTGAAAAATAGGGGTCAAATATGTCATCATATGTCTAGAATCATGATAGTTGTTACAAAATTGGGAGAGGTTTTTGGAGATGAACCTGCGCTTGAGAAAACCCTCTTCCAGTTTTTGAAAATTATTCTCCATCTTCTTGGGATCCACGCCTACAGATAAAAACTAAAACAAGAAATCATTAGATATTAAAATCTGAAAAATAGGCTGAAAATATCCCTTTGAATCTCCCAAACTATGACACCTGCATAAAAACTGAGAGAGGTTTTTGTTATTCAGTCCATTCTTAACCAACACCTCTCTGGGATTTTCCAAACTCCTCTCAAGTTGGTCAAAAATTGATCTTGAAGTTGACCACTAAAACTATCATTTGTGTAGCGTGCCCTATAGACTTTGCATAGTGAAGCTCTTTTTTACACTTTGTCCACCTTTGTTTGACTTTGGATGATAGATGATGATGGTTGATGGTTATGGTGGCCTCATGACGATGATAAGGTGTCCTAGAACCCATTCAACCTTCCTCGAAATGTCATTTTCCTCTCAAAACTTCAAAACCCTAATGTGCCTTAATATTGCAAAGAATTAAGCCAAACTACATTTGATTGATGACCTGCTTTTGCTGATGTATTCTCACTGACTATTTCATAATCACTCACCTTTATGATCTTTGAGTGCATCGTTGAATGATTTGACAACTTGCGCAGCAAACTTGCGTAGCGACCTTGGATGAAGGATTTGCAAGTTGTAGAGAGGAGAAACGATGCTTGGAGAGTGAAGTGTTTTGAACCCCAATATCAAGTTAAATAACCAATAAAACCAATCATCACCAAGTTGTACTTATTTACCAAATTGCGCAACATTAGGAGGTTGTGCAATAACTTGTACAGCGCTCAACTTCTTGATGATGTCACGTGCCACAAATAGATTTGATTTCATGATATGATTGAACCATGACAAGGCTAACTCTAACTGATCATGATTGGCCAAATCGCAAATTTTCATGTGAAAATTTACATGTGCTAACATTGGCTCCGATGGGGATGGAATCCTCCCTGTGAGGTGCCAAAGAACAATCAAACTAGTAGCCTAATCCATTGGGTTGTCCCCAAACTCACAACTAAAATCTGAAAACTGATGTTGCAATAACTTGCAACCAACTTGTTCTGCAAACTTCAAACTAAAACTACAAGATGAAAACTATTTGCTGCAAAAAATGTTCAGAATGATGAGATTATTCAAACTGCAAACTGGAACTTGAAGTTATTTCACCCTGCTCACTATAAACTGAATGTTGAAACTGAATTAAAAACTATCAAAATAATGCTCAACCTTGAGCTTATTTGCAAACCATTTCCTACCCTAATCTGCTAAAAATTCCTGCCTCAAGTGATGCAAAAATGACAATGCAACCAGTCAAACAATTGGTTGCTCGATCGACCTTTGCTCACACTTTCCTTGAGCAGACATAAAATTTTTGAGAATGGAAAATCAAATTTGAACCTGAATTGAATTCTCGTGCTGGTGAATAGTACAAAACTCACTTTCTCTGATGACTGCAACAAATTGGAAAAAGAGTCTTCAAAAACATGAAACATCACCTCATCTTGAAAATCAATGAAAATACAAGGATATGCTTTATGATTAAATGATGTTCCCTGTTCTATTTTACCAATATCTAACTCATTTTCAAAGTGCAAAGGAGCCACTTGTTCATATTTCACATCCTCTATAACAAGACAAGGCTTTGTATACTCCTACATATATTCAAATTAAATAGGCTTGAGGGAAATCTACAAATGCCCCTTCATGTACTTCAACAAGAGTGTTGACTTGGTCTTTAAAAATTTCAGAATTTGTCAATTCAAAAGATGTAAAATCATGAATAATTTATGCACCATCCAAGAGATCTAAGACAACCTGCTCTTCGATGAGTGATTCACGAGATAAGATAATTGCAGAAAAAATTGATTGACCATCATATACTTCCTCTTGGTCACCTAAGATCTTATAAGACCGTTGAATTTCTTCAACAAACTCGGGAGAAGGAATATGGACTTTGTCATTAAGATGCAGATCTGTTTCATTTTCAGCCACAAAAGAAACTACAATCCGTTGGAAGATCTCTTGATTTTCTTCATTCACAGCCAGAGGAGAAACAACTACATGTTGAGAATTTTCTTGAGTATCATGGCAGCTAGCTTCTACATTTTTTCCCTGATGATGGAAATGATTCTCATGCAAGGGTTCTATATTCTCATCATCCATAAATACATCATTCTCATAAACATCTTCCATGTATTGAATGAAAATTTCAAAAAGTTCCCAACAGTTTTGAACCAACAACAATGATGGATAAGATTTTCTATAATTTTTGAAGAATATTGTATGAAAATCCTTTAAAGAATATAAACTAGCAATTGGTAATTTTTCATACCATAATCTTGCCTTTCCTTCTAAGGTAGTCATGAACATTTTTATAAGGCAATCTTCATGAAATTTAACCTTTATCTTATGCACATGCATATGAAATTTAACCAAGTGAAGAGCAACATCGTCTCCTTTTCCATCTATGAATCTAGGCAGATATGTCTACCAATCTATGCAAGGAATTCGATTTGGAAAAATAGGAATGTGAGAGCGATTCATTGGAGCATACCTTGCATATCTGTGATCCATATTGAAGCAGTGGAGTCACCAATAAATTCTTTAGGCTACTGAGTCTTTGGACAACAGAGTCACCATGAAAATTATGAACTCTAGATACTTGAAAATGGAGTCGCCATGTGAATGATGTACAACCTTTCTGTGTCTGACTATTGTTCACCATCAATACTTAGATCTAAACTTTGTCATTTATCCTAGGGAAGATTTCACCTTTGCTCCCTGGCAAAGACGCTAAAATGTTAACACTATATAATTTCCCTTGGCTGTGGGAGGAAAACCACGAAGGTAACCACAAACCACTTTAGGTTGTATACTGACCTATACAACTAGAGAGGGCTCTCTCAAATATGTAAAGACTGAAAATACTCAAAAAGATTTAGCAATGAGCACATAGAGGTCAGATTCTGCAATAGGACAGGTTTGGTTTTTGTTTTAAAAGGGTTAGTAAGACAAGCTTGAGGAAGAAATCATTGGGCAATGGAGTCAAGGTCTGAGCTTAAAGATATTGAGTTAATGTTTGGTTGTGTGCTTTCTGAGAATAGAGGCAAGGTAAGTGATGTTTTTCAACAAATAATAAGAATTGATATGGCAACAAAAAATAGAAAAGGATAGCCCCCATTACACTAAGAGCACCTAACGAAGGGTGACTTCTTAATGTAACTTTAGAAGAAAAAAATAAAGGAGGTATATCACCATGGACAGAGCACCAAATACAAATGAATTTTGAACATGAAATCCTTAATACATAGACAAGCATCTACTGCATGAATGGAGCATCAGATAAAGATGAATTCCAAACATATACTCTTAGTCAATTACTGGAATACAATAAACATTAATGGAAATGAGCATTACAAAGGAAAATACATACTTAAAACAACACAGTAATGAATCTTTGCTTCATGGAAGCACTATACTTCTACATTAATTCATAAACATGTTCAGAAAAAGATACATAGTACAATAGCCTTTCTCCTCCTTCAAGTCAAACCCCCCTCCTTGAGCTCATGTAGCTCTCAGTTTGTTGAAAAATGGGGGTCAAATATGTCAACATATCTCTTGAATCATAATATTTGTTACAAAACAGAGAGAGGTTTTTGGAGATGAACCCGTTCTTGAGAAAAACCTCTTCCATTCTTTGAAAATTCTTCTCCATCTTCTCGGGATCTGTGCCTAAAGATAATAACTAAAACAGGAAATCATTAAATATTAAAATTTGAAAAATACGTTGAAATGATCCTTTTGAATCTCCCAAACTGTGACACCTCTGTAAAAACTTAGAGAGGTTTTTGTTATTAGGCCCATTCTTGACCCAAACCTCTCTGGGTTTTTCCAAATTCCTCTCTAGTTGCTCAGAAAGTGATCTTGAAGTTGACCACTAAAATTGTCATTTATGTAGCGTGCCCTACTGACTTTGCATAGTGAAGCTCTTTTTTACACGTTTTCCACCTTTCTTTGACTTTGGATGATAGATGATGATGGATTGTGGTGATGGTGGCCTCATGATGATGATAATGCGTCATAGAACCCCTTCAACCTTCCTCAAAATGTCATTTTTCTCTCAAAAGTTCAAAACCCTAATGTGCCTTAATATTGCAAAGAATGAAGCCAAACTACATTTGATTGATGACACACTTTTGCTGATGTATTCTCATTGACTATTTCATTCACTCACCTTTATGATCTTTGAGTGCACTGTTGAATGATTTGACAACTTGCGTAACGACCTTGGATGAAGGATTTGCAAGTTGCAGAGAGGATAAACGATGCTTGGAGAGTTGGTGCATAAAAAATGAAGTGTTTTGAACCCCAATATTAGGTTAAACAACCAGTAAAACCAATCATCACCAAGTTGTACTTCTTTACAAAATTGCACAACATTAGGAGGTTGCGCAACAACTTGTGTAATGCTCAACTTCTTGATGATGTCACATGCCACAAATATATTTTATTTCATAAGATGATTGAACCATGACAAGACTGACTCTAACTAATCATGATTGGCCAAATCACAAATTTTCATGTGAAATTTTACATGTGCTAATAGGAACTATGCTCACTTGATGTAAATGCCTTGTGATCATACTTTCCCAATACACAACCCTTACAAGGGTCATGCTTCTCTCCTGCAACCTGGGGCAATCTTGTAACTGCTTGTCTCAAATGACCCAACACACCAAAGTGCAAATGTGACATCTGTCTGTGCCACAACTCTCCCAAATCAGTGTTGTTGCTAACCAATTCTCTTGTTGGCTCGAAATGTAATATGTACACATTCTCACTATGAAACCCAATCACCTTTCCCATATTGGTTGTAGACCCCTTTGGTCTAATATACACCTTTCCTCCACAGAAGGTAACCTCAAAACTTTTGTCCTCCAGGGTTGAAACTGATATGAGGTTCTTGGTAAGACCAGGAATATATAAAACGTCAGCAAACCAGAGTGGTTTACCCGAATCCCTCTGAAATGACACTGTGTCTCTACCTTGTGTTGTTCCTGAGCTTGATTCTAGGCTCAAAGAATAATGTTAGGCATCAAAGGTTTTAAATGAAATGTTTTATAAGTGCTTTCTTCTACCTTCAGTTTCCTGAGAAATAATCTTTAGATGGAATAAATAATAAGACAGTGCAGAGGTTGTATATCGTTATCTAAGTCGTAATTATAATGTCAAATGATGTAGAAATGATTTACAAAATTGTTAAAACAAAGTCAGGTATCAATTACAGATAAGTCTCACCTTGTTTGCAGCAGAAGAAAAGTAGAAGATGCACCCTTGAAAGGAGATAAAAATGCAGTAATTCACACAAGTCACAAGTCGTGTTTTACTCACAGTAATAACAGAGGAAAAGTTGTTACTAAATGAACTTTTGATATAATATAATCACACTAGACGTAGTACTAAATTGTAATCATTCACTCTTCAAGGACTACAGAAAGAAATTCAGAGAGATGGAAACACAGACGAAACACATAACTCAAATTGAACAAAACTTAGAATCTTTGTCTGCTCTTGTATTGATATTCAAAAAAAAAAAATCTTTTACATTCGGCAAGAAGCAGTCAGCATTGGGCTAGAAGTCGCCTCGAATAGATCTAAAATCTATCTATTTATACAAAAATTGTCTCAACTGAAAACTATTGGACTTCCCACAATATCTGCCTAAAAATACAATAGAATCTGAATGAAATAACAACATGTAGATAATGTTGAGATGTGTTGGTGCTTCATCTGTCCCTTCATTTGCTCGCAGATGTGCTCGTTTTCCTTTGTTCTTTAAACTGAGTACACATGTCCATTAAGGCCACCACAATCATTGGCTTATTGTCTTTGCCATCTGATTATGTTGCCATCTATCCCTTCAAATGTGTTTACTGGGATAAAGAGATAAAGAATTGTAGTTGAAGATAAGGGAGTGGTAATTGGATAGGTATCTCAGTGCTGGATCATTATGGGATGGCTAACAATTATGGGGAAGAGTAATTGTTCACGAATAGGATGACGTGGGTACAAGTGTTGAGTTAGGATTCTAACGGTCCGGCGTCAAATAATAATCAAATAAAATAAATGACCTAAAGTCCCTTTATACTTTTCTATTTTGCGGGGTAGCGAGGAAGTGGTTTTGAGGTAACCCCCCTTTCGTCCCGCAATGCACCTGGTGATGCCACATACCCCCAAGAGAAAACTGTGGTTTAATTGTGGGACCGCCCTTAGAAATTAAACCCCACACAACTTCGCCCCCGCAATCGTTCTCAGTCGTTGATCTTGAGAACTCATGATCCACGATACTTCGAACCTGATCAACTTGGCGCTCCTACTAGATTTATCCCTTCCCTGCCATATTTGGTCCCTTTCCTATTTTATCAGGCTTCCAAACCTATTTAGCGTGATTCTGAAATATGATCCATCAAGCTTCCTTGCAACTTTTCATGGCGCCATAATCCTTAAGGAAATAAAATTAGCCTGCCTGTAACAAGAGAAGTATGTAAGCTCTTCACTGAATGAAAAACTGTTAATTGCAAATGGTAAAATGATTTTGAAATTCGAAGAGCTTTATTCACAAAGTCTATCGGTCTTCGTATAGATCTACTGACGAAGAATTTATTAAAAGCTTAATGGAATTTATTACCTGGTGATTCGCAATCTTTATTGAAATCATTAACCTTAATCAATCATAAATGCCATTAATACTTCGAGGATTTGGCATTCGAGAGTTTTGGATGTAGCATGATAGAAAACCTTCGAAGGCCGAATTCCTGGAATAATTTATTAATACTTAATCATGATTAATTAAAGTTATTTAAATGTTTTATTAACTCTTTAAAACACTTTTTACTTTATTGTAATATCCAATACTTCGACATTTTGATACTTCGGTGGTTTGTGAAAACGATCTTTGTTAAAACTCCCGAAGGGAAATCTCCCGGAGTGATGTGGCAGAGATGAGTTCATTCTTGATGACATGTTAAGAAAAGAGAGGTGCCATGTGTCACTTGAAAACGTGTGATTCATCCAACGTAAATGTCAAAAATAAGTGCCACGTGTCAGCCCAAGAAAATATTTTAAAAACACGTGTACTATGACGTGTCCGTAATTCCTTTAGGATTTATAATGAGTGACTATCTTCAGGACTTTCGTAGTTTCGGGGTTTTTGTTTTTTAGACTTGTTGGAATACCTGAAGCGCGGAGGTTCAAAGCGACCATTAAAGACTTTCTTTCTAAAACTCAGGCAGCTTCTAAACTTCAGAGATCATTAGGGCCACTCGATCAGATTAGAGTAACTCATCGACGATAGGTATTGTAAGCACCTTATTTGATAAATAACAACCAATGGATTTATTTATTTTAAAAAGGCAATTCTCTAAGTTTTTTGGTTTTTTGGGTAAAACATTTTAAGAGGCAAAATCTAAAGTTTAAAAGCTCAAAATTATATGTGTTCCAACATAGGCTCCCTCTGGGGATTGTGGCTCCCTGTGAGGCACGAACGAACTATAGACCAAGTGCTTGTATTGGGTAAATGGAGTCATTATTGCTTTTTGAAAAACATTTTCCAGTTTTATTAAAAAATTATTCATACATAGAAAAATGAAATTATCCAAGTCCAAATATTCTTCAAAACATACTTAATGATTGATCTCAAGTTAGGCTATTTAAAATTTCCTTTTCCTAAAATTGATTTTGGAATTGTTTAAGATAATCAAAATAATTTTAACTAAAATATCAGGCTTCGACCGACTTTGTTCGCTTCAAGGCTAAGCAGATGTAACATATTTATTTAGGGAATCCCTAGTTGATTCAGGATGTAAATATCACCGCAAAGAGAACTAGATAACAAAGTATGATGTATAGATATGCATGACAACCTTACAAATACCATAGATATTGCTTCACTGCCAGCGATCCTGTTCAATACCTCAGTGAAGTTATCTACTTCTCCCATTGAATTTCCTTTCACCACTTAAATTAACAAGATTGTGTTTCGTTAAGATGAGGGTAATCAATATATGAATTTCCTTTCATCATCTCTTTTGGAGAATATGGGGGCAATCAAATTATGAATTTCCTTTCACCATCTGTCTTATATTTTTAATATTTTGAAGTGGGGGCAATCAATTTGTATGTAACATACAAGGGATGATATCTATTTAAAATCTTTAAAATGAAAAAGAAGGTCTGTCTACAATTTTAAGGATACTCTGAAACTAACTTTCTTCCAATTTTCAGTACACCTTCGCCTATAGGAGAATTTTTTTGGAATTTCAATCATTTCAGGGATAAACCTTGAGCGAGTTTGTCAGTTTAAAATTTGATATCACAACTAAAATTATCAAGATTAGCCTAGACATACCTTTTCAATCAAAATCAAAGGAACGTAAATAATTTCGCCTAATCTTGTTTTGAAAATATGTTTTTAAGTTTTTAGAGTCAGGCTGAGTCTCTTTATTTCTATGAAGCTAAAAGGATGAGAAAGGAGAAAGAAAATATGGAGTGGAAAGAACTTGGGGAGAGGCAAAAATAAATAAATCAAAGATTCAGAGGATCTGAATAAAAAATGTCCTAATCCCACACAAGTTTGTGTATTAAGTTCAAACTTATTTCAAGTTTATTTATTATTATTTTTATTTTTTATACCAGAGATGGATTTAGAATTTATAAGCATGACACTTCGAGTTATATTTTTCTACATCTCCAATTTTTAGATCAGGTGATAACATTATCATGAGAAAAACTTCCTTTGCATTTATTTCAATCAATTTTATTCGGACTATAAAAAAGAATAGGAACTCATACCTTATTTTTATTTTGAATTTTTAACAAGGAATATTATTTATTTATCACCTACTTTTAGAGAAATCAAGAAGACGAAAAGACGAGTGTCGAGTTTTTCTTGAGCCTCATCTCCTGTTCAATAAGATCTATTCTGCAAAGAACCAAGAACAGTAAACCATGTGCCTTCACACTTCTACGACCTGAAATTAACCCTGTCAAACTCTGAACCCCGTCATTGGGATATGGAGTCATAATTCCTAAAAATTGAACCATATTGGATGCCAAACTGAGAACCGAACTACTGAACTGAAATAAAACGTTGAACTAGAATGTTGAAATGAAATGTTGATTTGGACAACTTATTTATATACATTGGCCCTACACTAATCAGGTGAAATTCCATTGATCAAGTAATATGGAATTTCCAATGGAGCCACGCAAATAGTGGATTGCTCAAAATACCTTGTTTTATGCTAGATGAAGGAATGAAAAAATAATAATTTTTTTGCAGCAAAGAATGAATAGGTAGCTTGCGCTTACTGCTGAATTTTGGTTGCACAAAAAATGCTGCAACATTTTGGACCTCTTGAAGAAATTACTCCAACCAAACAGCCATTGGATCATGAAAAGATAACGAATTTTTAGAGTCAACCGATACCTCTTCCTACTGGCCAAGCTTCATGAAATGCCTTTGCATACTTTCTCCACTACTGATCTTTTATTTTTCTGGCTTGAGAATGTCATATTGAGGCTCACTAGTATGTTGCTCATCGATTGCTAAACAGGAAGGAGAGATCAATTGCTCCAATAACCCCTCCTTATCTCCTTTATCACATGTCCAAGAATCTTCTTTATCACCGTCATAGACAGGTTGATTTCTTTTACAATGCAACTGATAGTTTTCATGCTGAACATAACTCTCTGAAGAAATAATTTGTTGCTCATCAACTTCAAGATCGCATTCATCATAGTTATCAAACAAAGGAGAACTATTGTATGTTTCCATGCATGCTGGGAAAGAAATCCGCTCTTGTTCATCGTTTGGTTGCTCATCATAAACAAGTTGATTATATAAAAATTTTGAACATTGACTTTCAAAAACCTCCATTTCTTGATAATCTAGTAATGATGACTGAATACTAGCAACTTGATCAAAATAAGAATTTAGAACAATAGTTTGATCGTGACAATAATTATTATGAACATTTGGTACAATGGCAAATGCACTTAGAGTATCATTGCCATTGTCAGTATCATTACCAAAATCATCTTTTCCAAGAGTTGATTGCTTATGGTTTTCAATAAGCCATTAGCCTTCGCAAGGATCTAGATCAGCAAAGGATTCATCATCTTGTCTTTGATATGCTTGAAAGACTGGAGGGTTTGCAAGGATTTCTTCATTTTTACTTGCAATCATGTTGTCCTCATTCTTACTTATGCAAGAAACCTCTTCTTGATTTACTTCAAAGTCTTCTTCATATAAATTTGCCTAATTTGTTTGAAGGAGATCTTGTTTTTCTGTAAATTATTCTTCATATATTTGACCATAATTGCTATCATGTTCTGATTTTTCATCAGCAAACTGATTATCTTTACAATCTTGTTCTATGAAATCTAAATTACAACAGTCTTCAAAAAGAAGATCAGTTGGATAGATCCTCTTGCAATACTTATGGAAGGAAGCATGAAATTCTTTTAACGATGAGATGGTTGAAGGAGGAAGAGACTTGTACCAATGACGAGCATCTCCTCCCAGACTAAACATGAACTGTTTCATCAAAACATCTTCATGATGAATATCTAGTTGATCCATAAGCTTATGAAACTCAAACAAGTGTTGTGCAAGATTATCATCTTTATCCTCTCTAAAACTAGGAAGATAATCTCCCCATTCTTTAATATCAGGGACAACGTTTCAAAAACCAAAAACATTTGTTAAGTCCAAAAAAACAAACCTTGCAGCGAAAGAACTTGACATCTTGAAACCAGTGGAGTCGCCAGTCAATCATGTGGATTCTTCGAACCAAGGAGTCGTCAGGTGAATGATCAGAGCCAGTTGAATGTCTATCCCTTGTTCACCATCAAGGAATAGATCTAATATTTGTCGTACCCCATGGAAGATATAGACCTTCAAAACTGTCCCCGGTAATGGTGCCAAAAAGTTGTTGTTCCTGGAATTGATTCTAGGCTCAAATAATAATGTCAGGCATCAAAGGTTTTAAATGAAATGTTTTATAAGTACTTTCTCCTACCTTCAGTTTCCTGAGAAATAATCTTTAAATGAAATTAATAATAAGATAGTACAAAGGCTATGTCTCGTTATCTGAGTCACAATTATAATGTTAAATGATGTAGAAATGATTTAAAAAACTGTTAAAACAAAGTCATGTATCAATTACAGATAAGTCTCACCTTGTTTGCAGTAGAAGAAAAGTAGAAGATGCACCCTTGAAAGGAGATAAAAATGAAGTAATTCACACAGGTCACAGGTCTTGTTTTACTCACAGTAATAACAAATGAAAAGTTGTTATTGAATGAACTTTTGATATAATATGTTCACAGTAGATGTAGTACTAAATTGTAATCATTCAGTCTTCAAGGACCATGGAAAGAAATTCAGAGAGATGGAAACACAGAGGAAACACATAACTCAAATTGAATGAAACTTAGAATCTTTGTCTCCACTTATATTGATATTCAAAAACGTTTTCTCTTTTACATTCGGCAAGAAGCAGCCCGCATTAGGCTAGAAGCTGCCTCGAATAGATCTAAAATCTATATATTTATACAAAAAATGTCTCAACTGAAAACTATTGGACTTCTCACAATATTTGCCTAAAAATAGAATACAATCCGAATGAAATAACAACATGCAGATAATGTTGAGATGTGTTGGTGCTTCATCTGTCCCTTCATTTGCTCGCAGATGCGCTCGTTTTCCTTTGTTCTTTAAACTGGGTACACATGTCCATTAAGGCCACCACAATCATTGGCTTGTTGTCTTTGCCATTTGATTCCATTTCCATTTGTCCCTTCGAATGTGTTTATTGGGATAAAGAATTGTAGTTGAAGATATGGGGTGGGTAATTGGATAGGTATCTCAGTGTTGGCTCATTATGGGATGGCTAATAGTTACGGGGAAGAGTAATTGTTCATGAATAGGATGACGTGGGGACAAGTGTTGAGTCAGGATTCTAACGGTCCAACATCAAATAATAATCAAATCAAATAAATGACCTAAAGTCCCTTTATGTGTGTACTATGATGTGTTCGTAAGTCCTTTAGGATTTATAACAAGTGACTATCTTTGGGACTTTCGCAGTTTCAGGGTTTTTGTTGTTTAGACTTGTTGGAATACCTGAAGCGTGGAGGTCTGAAGCGGCCATTAAAGACATTCTTTCTAAAACTCAGGCAGCTTCTAAACTTCGAAGATCATTAGGGTCGTTCGATCAGATTAGAGTAACTCGTCGACGATAGGTATTGTAAGCACCTTATTTGATAAATAACAACCAATGGATTTATTTTTAAAAAAAAAAGGGCAATTCTCTAAGTTTTTTTTCTTTTTTAGGTAAAAATTTTATTTCTAAGAGGCAAAATCTAAAGTTCAAAAACTCAAAATTATACATGTTCCAACACCTTGCACCTTATATTGTGCATCATATCCAAGCTCAATATGAAGATTCACACCTCCCTCTTGCAAGCTACTAAAGAACTCCTTGTGCCTAGTGATATGAAAAGAGGTGCCACTATCCATATACCAAACACCTGTGACAGTTGAGCTCGACATACATACAATAAGGCAGAAATCCACCTCAAATCTCTTCGCAAACTCCTCTACTCTTCCGGACGCTGCCATCTGTGGCTTACTCTTTTTCTCTTTCAGACACTGTGAGGCAAAATTTCCAAACTTGTGACACTAAAAACACTTGACTTTGGAGAAGTCAGTGTTCTTCTTCTTTTCAAATCCTTTCTTCTTAGGATTTCCCTTACCTTTGATAGCAAGAGCCAAGGCCTCCTCATCCACAACCTGAGATGTTGTCGATGATCCACTCGCCTATCCAAGGAAAATCTCCTCCTGGACAAAATCATCCCATAAGTGTTACCAGTGAGGGAGCTTCTCCCAAGCTACAATCCTGCCAACAATTGAGTCCCATGGCTTTGAAAAGCCATTCAGAGCTATACGAACTAACTCATAATATTTTGTCTTTAAGCCAACTTCTCCAAGCTCATCCTTGATCTGTGTAAGATGAGTGAGGTAAGGAATCACACCTTCGCCCTTAACCATATTGGTACCTCACAGTATTTCTTGAAGCACCATAATCATGTTTTCATTTTTACTCTGATAGAGGCTACCCAAGGCCACCCACATGTCCTTAGCAAAAATTTCCTCTTAGAGGTGTGGGATTATGTTATCCTTTACCCCATCAAGGATTATGATCATTTCATTTGGTTCACCCTTCTTCCAGGCTCCCAATAAAGTTGCATCTGTAGGAGTTGTCGCCTTATCATCAATATGCTCAAGGAAATCATTGACATCCAAGATTCTAGCAACCCTCTCTTTCCAAGTGAGAAAGTTCTTAGCACCTTGAATTCTATCCTCAACTCTCAAAGTCATGGCCATTTCTGAAAGTTTCTTTGTCCAAACCCTACGTTGTCTCACAAACTAATCATGTGCTTAGATTTGAAATTTATCTTATGTAATCAATACGTTGATGTTGTTACTCCAAAAGTCTTGTGTTGATGTTGTTACTCCAAAAGTCTTGTGCTGATGTTGTTACTCCAATAGTAATATGTTGATGATGTTACTCCAACAATAATACGTTGATGTTGTTACTCCAATAGTCCTTCTATGATACCATGTTAATCCACTAAAACCCAACAAGATGAACTGAAAACTTCAACAATATTTACTACCCAAAAATTTATTAAACACATTTAAATTTCTAAAATTGTTATTTTGCAATTACACCTAGGTTTTCTTCACAAAAAAAAAAAAATAGCACAGCAGAAATAAATCCGATCTACACTCAAGAATATAACATCAATCACATCACATGAGAACACCGACATTTTTGGGTAAAATAACCTCGAGAAAAACCCAATATGGGAAAATCCGTTCTTTAGTTTGTGGATTTTGTTATTGCAGCAAAAAATATAGAGATCTCTTACAGAGCAGATCGAGTTACAACAATGGCTAAGGAAACCCCAACGAAAATTCTCCTCAACACCTGTATGACCCTCTCTAAACCAAATCGAACCTAACAACACAAATCGGCCCAACAAACAAGCCTCTCCGTGAATCGTATGACCCAGTTGCGTTGTCTCTATGTCACACGTGTGTCTCTCTCATATCTATAATACAACCTTTGCATATGGTTAAGAAAACTAGTCGATCCACCTGTTATAAATCTCCTTCGCCTTTTGTGCAACTCTTCTCCAACAAACCTTCAAGCGAATCTCCTCCTCTTGTTGAAACTCACCCTCTCTCAAGTGAATAATGCACCCCAGCCACCAAGTCGATTTCTTTTATCTCAATGAGCAAGTGCAAGCCCTATCTCCAAAGAGATCAAGGGTTGAGATCAACCCTCACTCACTCAATGAGATGGATGGCCAAGATTAAAAGACTGTCACTTAAATTATTTTCACTTTTAACTTTAGAAAAAATGCTCATTAAGTCACCATTAAAATATAACACATTTAAGTGACTTTTTCATAAGAAAACTTTAGGAAAGAGAATAACACATCAACTTGGCTAAGTTTCATTGTTCTCTACCATGCTAGGACGCCATGCATGGAGAAGACCTTATGAGTTATTCTTATCGACAATATGGATAAATAAACACCTTGGTGCAAATGGTTGATATGTTATTCTCGGCGATGAAGGTTTTGTCGATTTTTATGTTGTTTTTTCATCAACACATATCATATATTGTTTTGGGATTGATATTATATGGTTTCAATTGTTGATAACACATGATATTATTTGGTATTGAGTTTTGATACGGGACTCATGATGTATGAATGTTGAGTTGGCCATTACATCTGCCATGCATTAAGTTGGAAATGACCAGGGCATTTATGCCACCAAGTGTTGGTTGTGGAGCCTGATTATCTTCCTGATGTAGAGGTCCTTGCTTTCAGCCGTGTTTATACCCCATGAAGTATTTACACCCCAGAAGTATGTACATTCTTCCACGGGGGGGAGTGCAAAGGGGGGGTACCCCCTCTGCGGGGTCTGAGGGGCCTATCCCCCCGGCTGGGGGGTCTGGGGGCAAGCGGGGGGTTCGGGGGCGAAGCCCCTGAAGCAAAAGTTGCCTTGTAAAAGTATATTGTAATTTCATTGTAAATCTGGGCCGTTCATTATAAGGTCGCAGATCTAATGGTAGAGATTATGTTAGGGTTTTTTGCCCTAGAAGGCAACCCTCTTTTATGAGGGAAATGTATTGTGGCTATGGATGGTGGTAAATATTGTATTCTGAGAGAGGAGACTGTGAGAGAAATAAGAGGAAGTTACAGCGGGTTTTGCTGTAGGTTGTATCCCTTCATTTTGTTGGATAATAATAAAGGAAGGACCTGGCAATTTCTCTGGTGGATGTAGCCCACACTGGGTGAACCACGTAAATCTGTGTCTCTCCTACATTGTGTGTCTTCTGTGTTTTGTTTCTGCATTTGTTTTATTTTATTGCTTCGCGGTCCTGTTTTTCTAACAACTGGTATCAGAGCGTAAGGTAACTCGCAGGAAAAGAGGGTTTCTGGTTCGAGTGGGAGCAATGTCGGAAGA
>SNQJ01S0179723.1:3897-19580 GCA_010110895.2 Picea sitchensis | reverse complement strand
TTTGGGCTAGCCCGCGGATGCCCGCGTGCAGTAAAAGGACAGCAAGCGGTTGCCCGCGCCTAGTGAGAAGTTAGGGCGCGGGTTGCTTGTTTTGAGTGGTTTTTTGAGGAAATACTCAGCATGGCTTTGGCTAGGAAGAGGCACGAGTTGGCCTGATGCCAGGTAAACCTGTATGGTGCATTTTAGGGTTATAACAGCCATAGCTAAGCACACGGTAAAGGAAGATAGATTGAAAATAGATATGATAGGAGGAAATTGGAAACTAGGAGAAAAACTCGTAAACCCAAGAAAGAGCAGGCCCGAGACATCGCCTTCACCAATACAAGTCCCCATATTTATGATCGAAACATGTCCATGTTCAACCTCCATTAACTAGGTATTGATTTTCAATCATGGGAGTTCCTTCATCATAACGTTGCAAGGGATAATCCACGATGGAGGAACTAGTGTTGTTATCATCCCTGAACCTGGAGACCACAAAATCTTCATGACTATCATGCGAGATCAAGTCCAGAATGAGGCCATCCTTGAACTCCATTTGCTCTTCATTACCCACCGAACCACCTACACACAAAACTACATCGACATGACCAGGGATGTCGTTTTGGACATCATTGGGAGGGACGAGTGTGCAACAAGGCTGGTGATCCACAACCATTTGTTTGCGAGGGTGGGTTACCACCTCGATCGTACCCCCATTGTCATCATACGGTCTGACAGACACCCCATCTGGGGAGCGGAGATCAACTTCAACTAAAGAGAGATGAGCTTGCTTCCAAGAGAGGTTGGGAAGGATATCACATTGAACATCCAAATGATTTTCTAGGCCAGCATTAGCAAGAAGATCGACCATTTTATTCACCATCATTTTTACATGGGAAGGAACCAAGCCTAAAATAGTTGTTGCAAGAGAACCCAAAAGATCAATCAAGGTTTCCAATCTCCAATTCTTTGAAATCTTTGACGCTAAGGAGCCCCATTGCAGTTTAGTTAGCATATTAATGATGAGTTGAGAATCACCCTCCACAATACGCTGATGAAATCGATTTTGACATGTGATTTGCAAGACTTATATCAAGGCCCACAATTTTGCAATGTTGTTGGAATTTATGCCAAGATTACCACAAAAGATATGAAGAATTTTACCCTCGCTACCTCTAAATACACCACCATAGTTGGCCAACTCGGGATTACCTTTAGAAGCTCCATCAAAATTAAGCTTGATAAAACCTAGCAAGGGAGGGGGCCAAGAGGAGGGAATGGAAGGTTTGGGGGTGCAAACAAGGGAGGGGAGTGAGAGAGCAGGGGTTAAGGGTAGCCATTATGACAAAAGGCATCAATCCAAAGCAGAACGGGGAAGATCATCAGGATTATGGGCTTCCTTAGAAATGGTCTCCTCGACATTTTGCTTGATATTCCGCTAAATTATATCCTTCGGTTGACCTTAGTCTTCGAAGATTCAACGATAACGTTCTTTCCATAGTCCCACAGGATGAATCATTGAAAGAGAACCCAAATGCAATTGAGCATGGGATTGGAAAAGTAGTTGTCATGTCAGAAGGAGAATGTATATCTGATAGAGTGAATGTTACAATTAGATTGACAGAAAGCGATAGAACCTTGGTCCCAAAGAGAGCTACTGAAGGGACAAGAATTAAGGAGGTGTTCCAATTTTTTTTCATGATGAGTGCATAGGACACAAAACCCTGGTCCAATGAAACCTCTTATGTAAAGGTGATCCCAAGTGAGAATATTTCGATGCGCTATTTGCAAAAGAAAGGTGGCGATTTTTTACTAGAGATTGTTTTTCCAAATTTTCTACCATATGCCATTCTTTAGAAGGTTGGAGTGGTGAGCAGCTAGATGATAGGATTCTTTGATAGTAAAGGTCCCAGCTAGTCGATATCCCCATCTTAGTTTATCCATATGGGTGGATACTCTGCTTTTTCTCTGAGATACAAGTTGTAATAAGGATTGGAGTTGGGATCTAAGTTTAAGGGGAATGTGGTCATGATTAATAATCTAGGTGCACCATTCCAGGGAATCAGAGGTGATGTCCCAATAATTTCTTACTTGTTGCCCTAGATGGGTTTTAGGGGGGTAAGGTGTTGATCAAATTGAAAGGTTGGAATTTGTTGCCATGAACCTTCCCAGAAGAGGGTTGCTTTCCAATTGCATATTTCCCATGAGTTGTGTTGTTGAATTAACCACCTATTTCACTAAGCTAAGTTCCAGATGAGGTAACATGTGGAAGTGTCTATCATCCCGATGAGATCAAAGTTATCTATTTGATTTGCATATTTCTTCTTCCACAATAAACTCCATGGTTCTCCTTTCTTTTGAAGCCATCTCCACCAAATTTTGGCTCCCATTGTTTTGTTGAGAAGTTTCAGATTTCTAATTCCTAATCCTCCATTGGATTTGGGAAAACAAATTGTATTCCAAGCAACCAAAGCCCATTTTTTTTAGGATTGGGCTCTCTACCATAGGAATTAATTTGAATACTTCTAACAACTTTTAGAATTATTTTTGGGGTTGTTAGAGTTGAGAAGAGATATATAAGAGTCACTTGCAAAACATATTTGAGAAGCACTAATCTGCATGATATGTTCAGGAGCCGAAAGGTCGAGTTTGAAAGCTTTTTATTGAGCATGGAAAGGAGGTCTTCCCAAGAACTGTTGCTGGCGTTTGAAGTGAGTAAGGGAACCCCAAGATACTTGGATGAAAGGGAGCTTCTTGAATAGTCGAGCATACGGGTTGGAACTGAACATAGAGCAGAGTGTTAAAAAAAAGATTTGGGACTTGAGATGATTGATGGAGATGCGAGAGGATTCCACGAAGTTGTCAAGAATTTGTTTGAAGGTGCAAGCTTCACGAGCAGAGGGGGTACCCATTAACATAGTGTCATCAATGAATTGGTTATGTGTTAAGGCATCCAAAGAATTGTGGAGATAAAGACCTTGAATTTTTTGGCTATCAAGTGTGGCCTGGAGGCTTATGCCCAGTCCTTCTACCATGAGGATGAAAAGAAAGGGATTCACCTTGTCTAATACCACAGGAGGGATGAAAGGGTTGAGAGGGGAAACCATTGAGCAAGAGGGAGAAGAAAGCAGAGGAGATGAGGCCCATTATCCACTTGACCCGATTTTTATGGAAGCCAAAGGCTACAAGAATTTCTTTGATGAATTTCCAACTTATCTTATCTAAGGCTTTGGCCATGTCCAACTTAATAAGCATCCCTAGGGTTTTGGAGACTTTCAGGGAGTGGGAAACTTCATGAGCTAGAAGAATGCTATCTAGAATTTGTTGTCCTTCCACATAACCATATTGCTTCAAGGAAATCAGATGAGGTAGGAAGGGTTTAAGGCAAAAATAAATAAATTTGGAGATGAGCTTGTAGATGATATTGCAAAGGGAAATGGGGCAGAATTTATTTGGGTCAAACACTTTCTCTCCTTTAGGTATGAGGGTAAGAAAAGTTGTGTTCAATGCAGGTAGAACCCTAAAAGCTTGTTGAGATTCCTGAACTACGTCAAGAACATCCCATTTAATGATTAATCAACAATGGTGGAAAATGTCAGAAGTGAAGCCATTTGGACCAGGGGATTTTCCATTTGCTAATATGAAGTTGGTTGCTTCTAATACCTTAAGGGAGATGGACCTTAGAAGGAGGGAATTTTCATCCTCGCAGATAAGGCAAGGGATGTTTTGCATTATAGTGTTAATGGTTGTCATAGAGGCTCGGTGAGAATATCCTGAAAAAAAAGAAGTAAGTTATTGCTCAATATCAACATGAGAGGTAAATTTGTTACCATGACTAGAGATCAAATGAGAGATCTGGTTGGAGTGACTAGTTGATTCATTGAATGATGAAATAATTTGGAATTGCGATCTCCTTCCTTTAGCCATTGAATTCTCGATTTTTCTCTCTGGGGTATTTCTTCCTGTTTCTGCCTTTCCTCAATTTGATCTGCCAAAATCTTTTCCTGATGAGCCAACTATGGAGACCTTCCTTGAAGGACAATGAATTGTCTCCATTTGTGAATTTAGGAGTTTATGAGCTTGAAATATGTCTCCAAAAACAACTTTATTTCAGATTTTAATATGTTGCTTTAAAATCTTAAGCTGTTGTTGAAAATGTTACATCATTGATCCTTTGATATGATTGGAGCCTTCCCACTATAATTTGATGTTGTCGAGGAAATTCGGGTGTGAAAACTAGAAATTATCAAACTGGAATGGCTTTTTATGGGGCTTGCTGAGAGTATCTAACGAGAGGCATATGGGCCAGTGATCAGATCTTGCAGCAGGGAGGATGGTGGCTTCCATGTGCATGACATGAGCATAAAAGATTATGAGATTAAGAATCTATCAAGCTTACATGCCACTTGTTGGGAATCTCCACGACGATTGTTCCAAGTATAAGTGCCATTGGTGGTTTCTAAGTCAATCAAACATTGATCTTGGATAAAATCTTTGAAGGCTAGGTGATCTTGGTCTAAACGTCCGAGCCTGCCTTTCTTCTCATCCATAGCTGAGATGAGATTGAAGTCTCCCCCTAGAAGCAAGAGGTGAGGGTGGATTAGAGATGTTGCATTCTACAACTACATGAGAAAGTTAAGATTTTCCCCATACTGTTGGGGTCCATACACATTGGTGATGAATCTTGTGGTCTCTTCCCCTAATGGTTGGAATTATGCAGAGATGTTGTATTTCATGCAAAATAAGTTTGCACGAGAATCTTGTCCCGATTCTAAAGTATCGCTAGGCCTCCTGCATATCCCATGGAGTCAATTTCCATGGAGCAATAAACATTCCAAATTTTGGATATGATGGTTTGAAGCATTTCCCCCGAACATTTAGTTTCTTGCAAAAGCAAAATATCTGTTAATTTTTTATTGATCTTGTTTCGTAGGAGTAGTTGCTTGCTCCTACCATTAAGGCCCTGAATGTTCCATGAGGTCGCTTTCACTGGAAATTTTGGGAGGGTTGGAAAGTATCTGTGATTAGGGAATTTTGCCCTGAGTTCATCAAGATATCCTTGATTTTCGGAAGTAGTTGAAGATTTGATTTCCCTCCCCTTCTCTTGTCTTCCTTCTGGTTTTTTTGGGGATTAATCTTATTACGTTAGATACCTAGATTGGGATGAGAAGGGGTACCTCTTGAGGGGTCTGGAGTTTCCCTTTTGTGCTTATGGAGGGATTTACGAATAAGTTGGATATGTTCTAGGGGGATCGAGTTCATGTCCTATTTTTGAACTGCATCCACAATGCCTTGCAGGTTTATCCCATCTAATTCCATTTCTTCCACATCTAGGTCATAACTCTCCTCTATTGGAAATAAAAATGGGGTGTCTTCTAGAGGCATTTCAGGTATAGTTTTTCCTATGCAAATATCTCTCTTGTCTATTGTTTTTGTGTATAGTTTTTCCTATGCAAATATCTCTCTTGTCTATTGTTTTTGTGTATAGTTCTGTGTTTTATTAAATGGAAAGATAGATATTAAAAAATCTAAGATATCTTATTTTATTTTTTTCTGAATTAGATATGATTTTGTTGCTTGTCATCTACTTGTTTATAAGTTTGTAAATTAGAGATTAAGAGAAAAATGAAAGAAATTGTTGATTTTTCATTTTGAAGAACTTTTTTTTTCGAGTGTTTACTTTCAAGTGCATTTCTTTTCTACAATACCACACATTGTTGGAGAACCAAGGGATAAGTTAGATCAAAGAGCTAGTATTCCAAGAGAGAGGTGTTGTCTAAAGTCACCATTACAACACTTAAGCACAACCAAGCATAGATAACCATACATAGAAGTGTAAAAAAACAATATATTTCAATACACAAAACATATCATATATATTCATATATCATACTTAGATCAACCCATAAGGTGACATCTTATATAACACCAAGATGTAACCAACTCCCTTAAGTGAAGAATACGAGTCCCACATATATTAATGAGGGTGCATAAGAAACTCCTTTATTTCTACCTTGTTCTACACACCAACTGACTATTTTGGCCTAACAACCCAACTAATCAAATGCCCATTTGACCACTTAATTGACTGTCCGAGTCAATTATCAATTGTTAATCAATTGTCTCTAGAAGATCCAAAGGTGAGATTGACCTGCTTGGCTTGTTGTTCCAACTCTCCCCCATCAACACGACACTTTGGAGATTTAGGAGGTGAAATTAATTTTACATCCCCCACATAATTACAGCTCCTAAAGCCTAATCATAGCCTGAAGTTTCATAGACTTAGCTTATGATAGATGCTTCATAAAGATATCAACAACCTAATCATCTCTCTTGCAATAAACAATATTGAAAATATTATCGTGTACTAATTATCTCGAGTAATGGGCATGAAGCTCCACATGCTTCATCTTGTTGTGTGCGATAGGATTCTTTGCGACCTATATCACACTTTGATTGTCAAAATATATCACAGTTGATGTCTCAACTAGGAAAACTAGTTCACCCATGAGGTGTTGAATCCATAGCACCTTTGTGCCAACATGCACTACTCTGTGATATTCTTCTTTTATAACATAAAGAGATACCACCTTCTTCTTTTTACAAGATCGTACTATGAATCTAGAACCAAGACAAAACACATATCTAGATGCAGACTTTTTGTCATAGAAATCTCCAGTCCAATTTGAGTCGGTGTATTTTACCAATTAGTTTACTTTAATACTGCAATACTCTATACCAAGTTGGGAAGTCGCCTTGATATAATGAAAAATTCTCTTTGCAAACTCAAGGTGACTTTCTCGTGGAACTTGCATAAACCAAGAAACCGCACCAATAGTCAAATAAATATCAAGTCGATTGTGAGTTAAATATATAAAGCTACCAACAAGCTATTGATAAAGTCTAGCATCAACTTTTAGAGAATCACATTCCATGGTTAGCTTCACTCTTGGATAATAATGTGTAGCACATGGTTTACAATCTTCCATTGTGAACTTCTGTAAGACGCTGAACATATATTTAGGTTGATAAATAAAGATACCATAATCCATTTGTAACACTAAGATTCCCAAAAAGAAATGTGACAGATCAAGGTCAGTCATCTCGAATGTATCTGTTAATTGTTTCTTCAAACCCAAAATCAAATAAAAAATGCTTCCAATAATGACCAAGTCATCCACATATAATGCAACAAATGGTGTTTCTCAATTTACATGCAATACATAGATTACTATGATATAATTCACAACATTTGAAATTGAGATTGAGAAAACTAATCAATCTTCACATGGAAACTTGTTTTAAACCATACAAGGATTTCTTCAGTTGACACACAAGACTGTGATCTTTTTCAAACACAAGGGGTTTCTCCGTATAAATATGTTTAGTGAGATCACCATGAAGAGAATCACTTTTGACATCCATCTAATGTACCTCCCATTCGAAGTCAAAAACAAGTGAAAGAATCAGTCGAACAAAGTTCATGCTTGCAGTTCAAGCAAAGGTTTCAGCCTAGATGATGCCTTCTTGTTGAGAAATATCTTTCACTATGAAATGAGCATTATGTTTTTCAACAACACTTTTAGATGTAAATTTGGTCTTGTAGACCCATTGACACTTCACCACAGTATTTCCTTGCAGTCAAGGAACTAAATCCCATGTGTCATTCTTCGCCAATGATTAATACTCATCAACCATAACATTCTTCCATTTATATCAACCATCTAAATATACCTATGTCTCTGGATCACATGCCATAAGAGCAACGCTATAAACCGTTTTTTTACTTCTAGTTGTGATTGAGTCTGTTGGACAGGAATTTTGGATGAGAATAACTAAATTTTGGGAACTACGCCATAGCAGAGGAAAGGGTAAAAGGTAGGACCATAGTGCACAACAAGGGTGCATTTTGCCGTGCAAAAGCAAGAAAAGCAATAGTTCAGTGCAAAAGAAGGAAAAACAACATATCGACGCAAAAGTAGGAAAAACGGTTATGACCCATTGGGGTTTTGGGGATAAGTTGTTCTTAGGTTTTTTAGCGTTAATTCTATGTATAAATATGTAAAGGGTTAGGGAAGATTATGTTGGTTGTTGTTGCTGCTGAGAGTAAGAGATTAGGTTGCTCCTGATTGATGAAGAGAGGTTAGGAGCATATATGAGACTATGAAGAGATAGACTTGCAGTACAGAGCGGCTAGGCAGGTTTGGAGGTTACAATATGTTGTATCTTTTGTAGGCGTAGTGCGCAAGCCTGAGATGATTATTGCATGAAGATTAATATAAGAAGCCATCATCGTGGAGGTAGCCTAAGGATTAGGTGAACCACGTTAAAATCTTGTGTCTAATGTGTTTGTTGATGTGATTATTCGTGGATGTTATGTTTATGCATTATTAGTATAGATTTGTTTAACATATGATTGATGTAAAATAATAATGAATGATTCAGTGGGTTGTTTACGTCACAATCTATGTTATATTGATTTTTCATACTAGGGTTTAGGGTACTGAATGAATCTTGGATGGGCTAATGTCGCACAAGTGTTATGGTAAAAGTAATGAATTGTTAGTTACCGAAAGTCACGCACGGGGTTTGTTGCTTGATAAAAGGATGTTAAATAAGGATTATGCGCACAGGGTCAATAAATATTAATGGTTGTGTTGATAGCCTCACATCCCCTCATCCCTGCAAAAACTTGGTTCGTACAACCCCAGTAGATGCCTCAAGTGAGGCTTCACTTGCATGCAGGTGATGCCAAAAGGACACGTATCTAAAGGGTTTTGTTGGTTGAATAACTTGAACCTAGGGTCTTATAACTGCATGCCAACAAAAGGTTCCATTGTCGAGACTCATAATCTGTAATTAAGGGAATATTTTGGAGGTTGACTAAAGCAGAGATCATTGAATGGATAGAAAGGAAAGAGTGAGAATTTTCCAAAGGAGATAATAAAAACCCTTGGATCAATGAAGAACAACGGTTGCAAAGGTATGTGTACACAAATCTACACGAGATTTTCTTTGGTGAATTTCCAAATATCTTAGTTCAATGGTTAGAAAGGTTAGTGGAGAATATGGGAAGATACTAAACTGTAGCTCCGAGGAACTGGACCCTTGAATCGGTAAGACAATTTAATTTTGTAAGTAATATTGCTTCTCGCGCAATTGCTTTCTGGTTGAATAACATACTGGGGGGTTATATTATATAATTTGCAGTAGATTCTACCCACTTGTATAGTGTTGCAGACAGGGATTTCTTCAAGGGTCCACGCGAAAGATTTCTGAAAACATTGGATACCTGGATAAAGATTTTGTTGTGAGACAAATGTGTGATGGCGATGGAATCTGATTGCTATGGGGCTTCGTGCACATAGGAGAACTGGGGGATGACAACGGGATGGTCTGAAGGTAGGAAGAAATGAAGAAAGAACTTAATAAGGAAGGGAGGGACTGAGGATGCAAAGAAATGAAGAAAGTGTATAAGAAGAAGAAGACGAATTTGGAGTATTGCGCAGTGGAAGAAGATACAAGAGGTTGAAAACTGGGACTGAGAAAGGAGAGCCACACAGTGAGTATGAGAGAAGTGAAATTTATGCAATAGTCCAGATCGTAGAAATAACGAGCATAGAAGGCAGGGGAGAGGATCCTTAGTTCAGTCCTCTAATAGAAGAGTCGTTAAGTCCTACTCAGGCTGGATCATGCGTCGAACTGGTCACCTAGATCTGAGATAACATTTGAAGATTTGTCAAAAGAACTTGTAGTTAGTAGAGGAAGACAAAATATTAATATTCAGAGCAGTGGAAGCAGTTTGTCGATTCAAAATCAACCAACAACATCGGGGGTAGGTACTACGCAAAACACCATGGCAAGGTTAGACAATACATTGAGAATACCTGAGTTCCAAGGAGTTGGGTCGGAGGACCCAAAACAACAACTATTTGTATGTGAGACGATTTGGGCTGTGAAGAATTTCCAGGATGAGGCCACTAAGATTGCGTAGTTGGCAACAACGTTCATAGGTTGTGCATTAGAATGGTACATGAAACTATAGAGTACTACACTAGCAGGTCAAGCAAGGACATTGGCAGAAATTCGACCAGCATTGTTGAAAGAGTTCAAGAAGCCAAAATATAAGTAGCAATACATTACAAATTTGAAGGAAATCAAGCATGTGCAGACCGAGTCAGTTTGGAACTGCGATCAAAGATTTAAGGATTTGATGGGTAGATTGACATTCCAAATTTCTGATCTACAACATATATAATGGTATATTGCAGGACTATTACCACACATTCGCTGCTCGTTGATACAACAAAAGGTTGTGTCGTAGCCTGAGGCTTTAGAGATTGTAATGAAGCTGGAAACATCTCCTGTAGGGGATGGTAGGGGGAATGGTTCAAGTCCAGACACAGTTAGATGCCTTGGCAATCCAATTAGCAGAACTTACGAAAGGAAAGGAGAAGAGGGAACAAGTATGGTGTATCACGTGTAGGATTGAAGGCCACCATAAGGACAAATGCCCAACCTTTGCTCAATATTTGGTGACTGGAGCACCGAACCCATTACCAGGAGGAGGGTACTGTGAAATATGCAAGACACGGGGACATCATTCACCTAATTTTCCATTGTTACAGAAATACCATAGTACGCCCTCGAAATTATTTTGTAACTTTTGCAAGTCATTCGAGCACGAAGAGAAGGATTGTCATGCATTTGACCTAATGAGAGAGCACACTTCATATATGTATAGAATTCATGAGAAAAATACCGCAATAAAAGGAGGTGTTCCACAATATAACAATCAAAGAGGTTTTATTCCAGGAGGTCGAGGAGGATTTGGCAGAGGTCAAGGCATAGGGGGGTTTGGCAGAGGAGGTAGAGGACCAATAATCTGCTACAATTGTAATCAATTGGGACACTTAGCTCGTGACTACCCAAATCCTTGTACAACCTGCAAGTATTGTAGAGCACTGGATCATGCGACATAAGATTGTCTGCAATTACTTGCAAAGTGGCAGACAAGAGGGAATCAAAGCTATAACCTAAATTAGAACGTACAAAAGTTATCGACAAAGAAGTGTGACGAAGGACCCATAATAGTGGTTGTCACGCACAGAGGAACTAGGACAGGGGCTAATGCGACGAATAAAGGGATGCATATTGAGCAATGGGTGAGGAAATCAATAGGACCTATGTTGACATTTGACCCACAACAAGAAAAAGAGATGCATCAACAAACAAGGAAGGAGATACTAGGACTAAATTGGATATCATCAACATCATCTGCACCTCCTATGGTTGGCATGTCTTCGGTCTATGATCGTACTATCCTGGAAAGGTCGCTTCAACAGGTCAGTATTTTGAAAGAATTTATGAAGATTTGTTTAGAATTGATGGAAGATGAAACCACATTGAATGCATTACGTGGAATGATTGATCATTTCATGCGAGAAAGGAAAGTTCCTACCGCGCAAAGGGTAGTGAATCAAGTACTGCGAAAAAAGAGGACAAGCAAAGATTTCAAACTAAATGTGCATATTAGGGAATATGACATGGACAATGTCATTTTAGAATTGGGTTATAATGTCAATGTTTTACCGAAGAAAACATGGGAAATGATGGGGAAGCCGAAGTTAATTTGGTCTCTCGTCTAGTTAAGATTGGCGAACAACCACAAGATAGTACCAATTGGTCGATTGATAGGAGTACTTGTGAATATAGATGGGGTGCACAGTATAGCAGATTTCAAAGTCATCAAGATCGTGTATGATAGTCAACCATATCCAACGCTAATGGGGATTGAAGGGGGCTTTGACAATCAACCGATTATTATTCTGAAGAAAAGGGAAATGATCTTTGAAGTAGGGGACTTGAAGTTTACTGCACCGTTGCATATGACCGAAAGAAATAGGTATATAGAACTAGTTAAAGGGAACGAAATTGATAACCTATATAACATGACGAGGCAAATCGATGACTACATTAATCTGACTTAAAATGGCACACTAAGTTGGAGAAGCATTAGCTCATGTGCGTCAAATTCAGAGGAAGGTTTTGAACACTGGAAACAATGAATGCATGAAGTATCAACCAGATGGTGTGCCTGCATTACTTGATCGTTGTGTTGCATTGGAACAGAGTTATGTGACCTGCCCATGTATGATGGTTTGACTGACATAGGCTCTTTTATAAAGTTGTTTGAGTTACAGATACCCGAACAACAAAGATTGTTGGCATTAGATGGTGTCTTGAAGGCTGCTGCAGCCACATGGTGGGCTTCACATAAAGAAGGAGTAGAATATTGGCAGTGGTGTAAAATATTAATGCAAGTTAGATTTGGTATAGAGGTTGAGTATATTGCGCAGAAATATGCAGGAGTAAGTGACCTAAAATATCATATTGCATACTGCGGAAAGATATAGAGTTTGATAATGCAAGAGGAATGGACGCATAGGTTCATACATACATTGGATACGATCCCCAAGAATTGGCTCCTGGAACTAGAAATGCACAGAGAAACAACGAACTGGGACAAGCTAACTCAAAGGTATAAGATAACATTTACTTTTGAAAATGAATCACCATTAGTAGATGTCGTTTTGCAGGCCATTAGCAGATGTTGTTTTGCAGTCCATTAGTAGATGTTGTTTTGTAGGCCATTAGAAACAATATTTTTTCAGTAGAAGGGGCGATGGATGTAGTACATGTGTGTAGYGCACATAGAGCTTCTGTGATAATTCATGAAATACTGGAATGTTATAATGTTGCTAAGGAAGATCAGGATGAGGAAGACCCAAGAAATATACAATGTTGAGGGGGAACGTGCAGTAGAAGGTCCAGAGGTTGGATCTATTGCATAAGCACAACCATTAAGGATGCATAAAGTGAATATTGGGACAAAATATAATCCAAAGTTTGCGCAGATAGGAAACTACTGGAATGATGAAATTGTGGAAAAAATTGCAGACTTACTGCGTGAATATTGGGATCTATTCCTAACCACATTTTCAGAAATGAAAGGGATAACTTGTGAGTTAGGATAAATGAGATCCCTTTGGAACTAGATGTTAAGCCATTGAGACAAAAACCCTACAGACTAAACTCAAACTATAAAGAGAAGGTAAAGGCAAAGATAGACTGAATGTTAGAAGCAGGAATCATTGAACCAATAGTAGAATCATAATGAATAAGTCCAATGGTAGTACAAGATAAGAAAACAAGGGGAATCATAATTTGTGTAGACCTAAGAAAGCTAAATGATGCATTTCTGCACGATCCATTTCCGACATCGTTTACAGATGAAGTGCTAGAAAACATAGGGGGTAGGAGGCCTATTCTTTCACGAATGGATTCTTAAGATATCACTAGATAGAGATTGCGCAGGAAGATAGACATACGACTACCTTTACGACATGGTGGGGAAGCTACCAGTACATAGTGATGCCTTTTGGGTTGAAGAATGCACCTACAATTTTCTCAAGAGTAGTTGTCGCAACCTTTAAGGAATTTATTCATAAGTTCCTTGAAGTTTATTTAGATGATTGGACTATGTTCAGTCTATGAAAAGATCATATAGAAATACTGAGATTAATGTTGGATAGGTGTAAATAATGTCAGATTTCATTGCATTTGAAAAAATGTTCTTTATGTGCACCTTTTGGAAATTTGTTGGGCCATGTGGTATGTAAGCAAGGCTTACTAGAGGATCCTGCCAAGATTGCAGTGATTCTAGACTTACCACCACCTACGTCAGTATGACAGTTAAAAGAAACACCAGGCCATACATGATACTATAGGAAATTCATTAAAGGATATGGACATATTACAACACCCATTGAGAAGTTGTTGAAGAAAGAAGCTAAATTTCAATGGAATGAGGACTGCCAAAAAGGTTTGGAGACATTGAAGTAGAAGTTAGTGATTGCACCAATTTTGATATTCCCGGATTGAAAGAAGGAATTTCATGTTCACGTGGATGCGTTGTCCATAGCTTTGGGCATACTATTATCTCAACCAGGAGAAGGAGAGTTAGACCACCTAATTTAATTTGCAAGCAGGAAGCTGTCAACAACAGAAAAGAACTACACTACGACATAATGAGAGGGGTTGGCAAGGGTGTATGCATTGCAAAAGTTTAGACACTATTTGTTGGGTTCTCATTTCAAGATGTATACAGACCATTATGCACCAAAATACTTAGTGAACAAGCCATTGTTGGGGGGGGATTTTCATATGGTTACTTTTGTTCCAAGAATTTAACTTTGAAGTCATCGATAAGCCAGGAAAATTGAATGCAAGACCAGATCATTTATCGCACATTCTATCAAGAGAAGATCCATGGAACCTACATGATAGTTTATCGGATGCGTATTTATTTGTAGTTCAAATGGTGGATGACTACTTCGTAGACATTGTGCAATTCTAAAGTATAGGAATGGCTCCATCGAACATGATAGTTGCACAAAAGAAATAGTTAGTGGTTAAGGAAACAAACTATCAGTTAATTCCAAGAAACTTATATAAGTTAGGTGCATATGGGATATTAAGACGACGTGTGTTAGAGCATGAAAGGCCAATGATACTATCAGAAGCACATGAAGGTATTGTAGGAGGAAACTATGTAGGTAAAGCAATAGTGCAAAATATTTTGTGTGCAAGTCTATGGTGGCCCACACTTCACAAGGATGCTGAAGAATATTACCACGCATGTGATGTTTGTCAAAGGGTTGGAAATCCATCCATAAGGGATGAGATGTCCTTGCATCCACATGTTACACTGGGAGACTTAGTGGGAAATAGACTTTGTTAAACTAATCAATCCACCAGGCAGGGATCAATACCTAGGTATATAATCACTACGACAAATTATTTGACGAGATGGGCAGAAGAAACATCGGTCGTAGATTATTACGCGATTTATGTTTGAGAATGTCGTTACAAGATTTGGCTGCCCACACATTTTACTGAGTGATCAAGGGATGCACTTCCTGAATAAGACGATTGCAACATTGATTGAGGAGTTTCAAATTCACCATCAGAGGAGCACGTCATATCACCCTCAGGCAAATGGGACAATGGAAGCCTTCAATAAAATTTTAGAGAATGCTCTGACAAATATCTGCAACGCAGGAAGGGATGATCGGGACTTGAGGATCCCTACAGTATTATGGACATATAGGACTACAAGCAAAAAGTTGACAGGACACACACCTTTTAGGTTGGTATATGGGTAGGAAGCAGTAATGCCAATGGAATTTATTATGCTAAGCATGCGCATTATATTGATTGTTGATCTTTCAGACTCTGGTGCAATATAGGAAATATTATCACAGTTGTTACAGCTCAAGGAAGACCGATTTATCGCAGGATCCCATCAAGTCCAGAAGGCAAGAGAAAAATCACGGAATGATAGGCATATTAAACAGAAAAAGTTTCAAGTGGGAGACTTAGTGTTGTTATATGACATCAAATTCATGCAACACCCAGGGAAGTTTAGGATGCATTGGTTAGGTCCATATGTGATCAAGTGTGTGACAGAAGCAGGTGTTGTGCAGTTAGAAATGTTGAATGGTGAAGTATTGGGAGGACTGGTGAATGGGAGTCGACTGAAAATTTATAGGGATGAACGATCATTTGCGCATTAGTCTGACCTGCGCAAGAACCTATGTACCATAGTAGTGTATTATAGTAAGAAAAAAAAAAAGAAA
>SNQJ01S0179722.1:19505-30151 GCA_010110895.2 Picea sitchensis | reverse complement strand
AGTTAAAATTTAAAGTTTATTTTTATAATTATTATTAACATTTTAAATTTATCTAGGTAAATTAATTTTAATGATTAATAATTTGAAAATTTATGAGATTAGGTGTTTTATAATTAAAATATGATGAGGGTGATTATATAGGTGTCTGGTAATGAGGTCCTTGACATCCCCAACAAGTAACATGAGATGAAACCTGTACATTTCCATGTGAGGGTCTCTGAAATGAGTTCCTTCCCGTGGAACCCCTGCCCCTAGTTGTTGCTTCCTGATAAGATCGTGGACCTACGTCATTAGCAATGAGTGGGATGTTTCACTCGCTTCCATTGAAATGCTTGTTGTAACTGCTCTATGAACATATGACCTAATCATTAGAATGGATTGGTTAGAATCCCATCAAGCTTTGGTAGATTGTTTCGCGAAAAGGGTGCTTTGTGTTGATGATGAAGGAAGGTCAGTAGAGATACATGGTGTACGAAGAAAGGTGCCTCTACGCTTTATCTCAACCATGAAGGTTAAATGTTGCATGAGGAAAGGTTTTTGATTGTGTGTAGTGGAAGCAGTCAATGAAAAGAAAGGACCCTCCATATATCAGTATCCAATATTGTCGGAGTTTAAGGATGTTTTTCCGAAAGAGTTTCCTGGGTTACCTCCTGAGAGGGAGATTGATTTTACCATTGAGATAAAACTTGGTGCGGAGCAAATTTCCAAGACTTCGTATAATATGACAGCGCCAGAACTTTGTGAGTTGAAGGAACTACTTGACTTGGGACTGATAAGGCTTGGTGTCTCACCTTGGGGTGCACCAATAATTTTTGTCAAGAAGAAGGATGGTTCCTTACGAATGTGTATAGATTACAGGGACTTGAACCATGCTGCAGTGAAAAATAGGTACCCAATGCCATGGATAGATGAACTCTTTGATCAGATGAAAGGAGCAACAATTTTCTGAAAATTTGTTCTGTGATCAGGGTATCACCAGTTAAGGATTAAGGAAGGATATATTCCTAAAACTGCCTTTCGGACTAGGTTTGGGAATTACGAGTTCGTTGTAATACCTTTTGGTTTGATCAATGTGCCAACAGTATTCATGAGCCTCATGAATGGTGTATTCCGAAAGTACTTAGACCGCTTTGTACAGGTCTTTCTGGATGATATCCTCATCTATTCCAAGAATGAAAGAAAACATGAGGAACACTTGTGAGTGGTGTTGTCGTGCCTTAGAGAGAAAAAATTGTATGGCAAGTTGTCGAAGTGTTCTTTCTTCCAGAAAGAAATTCACTATTTAGGTCATATCATTTCCGGTGAAGGAATATTTGTGGATCCAGGAAAGGTAAAAGCCATTATGGAATGGTCAGTGCTGAAAAATGCTCATGAGGTGAGAAGCTTCATGGGGCTAGCTGGTTATTATTGGAGGTTTGTGGAAGGGTTCTATAATATAGCGAAACCCATCACCACCTTGCAATGCAAGGGGGTCAGGTGTGATTGAACAGAGGAATGCGTTATTTCATTCATCGAGCTTAAGAGGCTACTAACTAGTGCACCAATTCTATGAGTGTTGGATATGGAAAAAGACTTCACCATCTGCACGGATGCCTCGAAGCAAGGATTGGGGGAAGTGCTAATGTAGGATGGGGGAGTGATAGCGTATGCATCAATAAAGTTGAAAAAACATGAGGAGATTTACGCTACTCATGATTTAGAGTTGGAATTTGTAATGTTATCTTTGAATCTTTGGAGGCATTATCTAGTGGGGCGAAGCTTTGAGCTCAAAATAAACCATGAAAGCTTAAAGCATCTCTTCACTCAAAGGGATCTCAATGCCAGGTAGAGGTGCTAGAGTGAGTTTATGAGTGAGTACAATTTTGGAATTTCATACATCAAGGGAAAGGATAATGTGGTCACAGATGCCTTGAGCAAGGGACCACGTGTCTTCTCCTTGGTACCCTTAAAAGTTAATTTGAGGGAGCATGTGTTGGTGAAACTTCTTGGAGATAGTTGGTATTTAAAGGTTAATTCAACCCTCCAAAGTGGGAGTAAATTAGATCCAAAGTATGAAGGATATAGCCTGGAACAAGATGGATTGTTAAGCTATCAGGGAAGGATGTACATCCCCGAAGGTGGGGATATTCGAAGCATCATACTCAAGGAAGCCCATAGAGCACTTTATTGTGTGCATCCGGGTGTGAAGAAAATGTACACAGACATGAAGAATATTTTCATCTGGGTAGGCATGAAGCGGGATGTATTCCATTTCATCCCCAAGTGCCTAGAGTGTCAACAAGTGAAGGATGACCACCACCACCTGACAGGTCTCCTACAACCGCATGATGTCCCTATGTCCAAGCGGGAAGTCATTTCTATGGATTTTGTTGTGGGATTTTCGCTCACATCGCATAGACACAATTCCATTCTTGTGATAGTTGATAAGTTGACCAAGAGTGCTCATTTTATCTCAGTTAGAGACACTTATGATGTCGATGATGTGGCACACATGTTTATAAGTGAGTTCATATGTCTGCATGGGTTACCCAAGAATATCATTTCAGATAGGGACTCCTGATTTACATCTAAGTTTTGGATAAGTTTGTATTCAACGTTGGGAACTCAGTTGAACTTAAGCACAACACATCATCCCAAAAAAGATGGGAAAACTGAGAGAGTAAATTAGGTTATGGAAGACATTCTTATGATGTATGTTATGGATAATCAAACCCATTGGGAGAAGTACCTACCTTTGGTAGAGTTCGCCTACAATAACAGTTTTCATAGCTCCATTGGAATGCCACCCTATGGAGCTTTGTATGGAAGGTCATGCATGCCACCATTGAGTTGGGAAAGGTTAGAATATTGAGTGGCAGTTGGACCAAAATTGATTCAAGAGATGGAGGAACAAGTGATTCAGATTAGGCAGCGACTAAAGGAAGCACATGATAGAAAAAAAAAATTATGTTGATGCACATAGGACTGACCGAAGTTATAAAGTGGGAGATCAAATTTTCATTTGTATCAGAATTAATAAGGGTACCATTCAGTTCGGGAAGGGGACAAAGTTGTTGCCTTGATTTATAGGACCTTTCAAAATCCAAGAGAGAATTGGATTTGTTTCCTATAATCTCGTACTGCCACCCCACTTGCATAAAACTAATAGTGTTTTTCATGTATATGTTCTATGTCATTATGTTGTTGACGAATCTCATAAACTGAATTAGATTAAAGAATTGCAGGTATCAGATGCGGGAACCTATAGATTTTAACCTTGTACAATATCTACTGCAAACAGATATTCAGTAAAAGAACATAAAAGATACAATGACAAATACAAACATTACACAGAGATTTTTCCCCTGGAAACCCAAACCGGAAAAACTAGCATATTCTATATTCATTCATGTATGATACATTGTTTACAATACAATATACATATAGAAGCCAGCGGCATCCAAAACCCTAACCCAATGATCTGTATTAGTCCACAACCCTAATTCCTTAACTGGAAATAGAAAACCATCGACAAAAACCATGTGTCAAAAAACCACATAAATATGTGACACATTTCCCAAGGCACGTGTAAAGAATATAACACATAGCCAACCTTCTCCCACTTGTTGTTTTCTTTGCATACAGGGGGTTACAACGTTACATAGTCAACAATCCAAGGCAGCAATGCCCATGGATCCTCTACACCAAGAGAACTTCTCAGTGCTCACAGAATTTGTTAATGAATCTGCAACATTCTTCAAAGTGTCCACCTTCATCAACAATACTTTATTTTCTTCAACCATGTCTCTCACAAAGTGATATTGAATATCAATATGTTTTTTCTTTGAATGATGAGTTGGGTTCTTCGCCAGAAAAATTGCACTCTAACTGTCACAGTCTATCCTTACAGCTTGGTGTACCAACCCAATACTTGAACACAATCTTTGTAACCATATTGCTTCCTTACTTGCATGAGTTGTTGCCATGTATTCATCTTCTGTAGTTGAAAGTGCCACTAGAGCTTGTCTTTTGCTCATCCAACTTATTGCTCCTCCAAACAGGTTAAACACATACCCACTTGTAGATCTCCTACGATCTAGATCTCCAGCCCAATCTACATCCACAAAGCCATGTATATCCACCACTCTATCCAATCATGGTCTTCCTTCGTAGCACAATCCATAGCTAGCAGTGCCACGCAAATACTTGAAAACCCTTTTTACTGGTGTCCAATTCTCCTTCCCTAATTTTGACATATACCTGCTCAAAACTCCCACTGCATGTGCAATGTCCAGTCTAGTACATACCATTGCATGCATCAAACTGCCAACTACACTCACATATGGAACACAAGACATGTCCTCCTCCTCTTCATGTGTCCTGGGACACTGATCTGCAGATAACTTTACACCAACAGGAATAGGAACCTTGATGGGTTTAAATTCCTGCATACTAAACCTCTGCAATCTTGTCTCGACATATTTTCTCTAATTTAAACAGAGTTTCCTCCTTTTTCGATCTCTTTTAATTTCCATGCCCAAAATGAAATTTGAATCACCGAGATCCTTCATGTCAAATTTAGAGGACAACTGAGTTTTCACATCTTGGATAATCTCCTTGTTGTTTTCTATCAGCAACATGTCATCCACATACAAGACCAAATAAATCAAATGATCACCAATTAATTTAAAATATACACAGTAATCCTCGCTGCTTCTTGTGAAGCCAAGTCCCAACATATAAGTATCAAATTTTTTATACCACATCCTTGGTGATTGTTTTAAACCATACAGGGACTTTTTCAGCTTGCATACCATCTCCTTCTTTCCCTTCATAGCATAACCTTATGGTTGCTTCATATATATCTCTTATTCCAGAACCTCGTGTAGGAATGATGTCTTCACATCTATTTGTTCTATTTCAAAATCAAATGCAACAGCAACAGATAACATAAATATTATGGAAGTTAACTTGGCAACAGGAGAAAAAATCTCACCAAAATCAATTCCCTCAACCTGGGAATAACCCTTTGCTACTAACCGATCTTTGTATTTCTCCACTTTTCCTTATGTATTCAGCTTCTTTTTAAATACCCATTTGTTTCCAATGGGATTTCTTCTAGTTGGCAACTCCACTAGATCCAAAGCCTCATTCTTATCCAAATATGTCATTCCTTCATTCATGACCCTTTTCCATAGATTTCATCCTCTGAATCCACTGCCTCCCTGACAGTTCTAGGATCATCATCAGTAATAGAAAAAGAAAAATTTGAATGGAAATCAAATGGATTATACCTTTCCGGTAGCCTTCTTTCTCGAACCGATCTCCTCAATACTGGAGTATGAGGATCTTCTTCTTCGGATTCATGTTCTTCTGCAAAGTCTGACTAGTCATCTTTTAAATCAAACTCTATTTTCTCTGGTTCTTCCTTACTTTGTAGGACTTCATGTTTAACAACACCCTTCATTTCTCTAAATACCACATCTCAGCTATACACTACCTTCTTAGTTTCTAGGTTTCAAAGCTTATAACCTTTGAGACCATCTTTGTATCCAATAAATATACACTTTTCGGCCTTCTTATCTAGTTTACTCATGTTTTCCTTTGGAACATGAACATATGAATCACAACCAAATACCTTGAGATGTGTAAGAGAAGGTTTCTTTACTAGTCCATACCTCTTGTGGAGTCTTGTCATCCAACGCTAGTGAGGGTGATCTATTGACCAGGTAACATGTAGTACCCACTGCCTCTGCCCAGAATTCTTTCCCTAGCCCGGCACCACTGAGCATGCACCTTACTTTTTCCATCAGCGTCATGTTCATCCTTTCTGTAAATCCATTCTACTGAGGTGTATATGGAGTAGTCTTCTACCTTGCTATACCACACTTCTTACATAATTCTTCAAATTCATTCTCGCAGAACTCTCCGTCGTCATCTATCCTTAGCACCTTAATTTTTTTCTTTGTTTGATTCTCAACAAGAGCCTTAAATTCTTTAAACTTGTCAAAGACTTCGGATTTCTTCCTGAGGAAGTATATCCAAGTATTCCTCGAGAAGTCATCTATAAATGAGACATAGTACACAGATTTTCCCAATGATGGGACCGACACAGGTCCAAAAACATCACTCTGAACTAGCTGTAAGATTCCTTCTGCCCACTTTGCACCAGAGGGGAATCTTACCCGATTTTGCTTCCCATATAGACAATGTTCACAGAAATCAAAATTCAGAGAGCAATTAGACATACCTTCAACCATACCTTTACCGTGTAGTAGTCAAAGACCCTTCTCTCAGATATGCCCTAGTCTTTGATGCCATAGCATAACCTTTTCTCCAGAGACTGTAGGAGTTATTTCTTCTTCAACTCCAATATCATGAACAATGGAACTATTACACCCATCACTAATAGTGCTTCCTTCCATATTATATAGAGTTCCAAGTCGAAGTCCTTTCAACAACACCATTGCTCCTCGAACCATCCTACAGTTTTCCTTTTCAAATATTGTTTTTACTCCTGCATCGTCCATTTTTCTTACAGAAATCAAATTTATGGACAAACCTCGGATGTGCAAAACACCAGGCAATGTTCTAATCCTTCCATCTATGAGCCTCAACTTGACTTTTCCTCATCCTATGATTCTAGTTGTCGAATCATCACCTAAGAAAACATTACCTCCATCATACCTTTCATATTCGTACAACCACTCCCTGTGAGGAGTCATATGAAAGGATGCCTCAGAGTCAACCAACCATGCCTCATGATCTGCATGTGTGCTTGAAGAAGCCAAGTACACATCCCCTCCTTCTTCCTTGGAGGTCTTTTCTTCTGTAGAATGAGATTCTTTAGATCCCTTCTTTTTCTCAACCTTGGATCTACACTGCTTCTTGTAGTGCCCTTCGTTTCCACATATCCAACATACCCTTACAAAATTTTCAGGAGATTTATATCTACCCTTATACTTAGATCTCCCACTTGAGAAATTAGATCTATTCCTTTCCTCGGAACGTCCTCTTGCAAATAATGTGTATATGCTCTGTCCTTCCATATTCTTTTGTCTCATCTCCTCCGACAACAAGTATGAGACCACTTAATCAAACTTGAAGGAATTTGTATTACTACCTATGGCCACAACCAGACTATCCCAAGAGTCTGGTAAAGAACACGGTAAACTAATACATTTATCTTCATCTGAAATTTTAATCTCAACAAATATTAACTGAATTACCACAATATTGAAAGCGTTCAAATTCTCTTCCACCGAGTCTCCATCTCTCATCCTGAAGTTATACAACTTCCTTCTCAGGAATATTTTATTTACCAGGGACTTAGACTGATACAACTTCCTCAAATTTTCCCATAAATTCTTGGTTGTAGCTTCCTCTGACACATTCAGTAATACTGAATCGGAGAGACACAGCTGGATTGTTCTTTTTGCCTTCGGATCCAACTTTTTCCATTCATCTGTTGAAGTTCCTGTAGGTGCAGTACTTGGATCTACCGCGATCCAATGATCTATGTCCACCAACAGATCTTCCATCTTGAGATTCCACAGCTCAAAAAATTTCCCATTAAACTTCTAGATCTCCATCTTCGAATTTCTTTCCATTTCTTTTCACCTGAAAAATCAATACATAGATCTCCCACTGTAGCAAGGCTTATCACAGTCTCAATCCAAACCCTTGACCACAAAGGCATCCCCCTGAAGACAACAAAGCTTTGATACCAAATGTAGATTTTAACCTTGTACAATATCTACTGCAAACATATATTCAGTAAAAGAACAGAAAAGATACAATGACAAATACAAACATTACACAGATATTTTTCCCCTGGAAAACCAACATATTTTATATTCATTCATATATGATACATTGTTTACAATACAATATACATATAGGATCCAGCAGCATCCAAAACCCTAACCCAATGCCCTGGATTAGTCCACAACCCTAATTCCTTAACCGGAAATAGAAAACCATCGGCAAAAACCATGTACCGAAAAACCACCTAAATATGTGACACGTTTCCTGAGGCACGTGACACATTTCCCGAGGAAGAAAGAATATAACACATACCCAACAGAACCCTCATGGTCGAATCGTTACGCATATTGGACTGTAGGGTCTGACAGCTCAAGAATTGTCTAGTAGACCAAGTTAAGGTCCAGTGGGACATGTATACCCCATGATCTTCTACTTGGGAGGATGTAGAGACCTTATGAAGAGATCATCCCTCACTTTTTTTACCACCTCGGGAATATGTTTTCCCGGAGGTTGGGTGTATGTAATGTCACATTTTGACTTAGACGGATAGAATTACTTAAGGCCTAATCATCTTTATTTTATATTCACTATGAAACTATTAATGATACACTTGAACTTTTAAGACTTATGAACCTATGTGAATGTCAATTCTATAAATGTTTAACGTTATTTGAATTATCATGGATATTATGCAATCTATTTCTAACTTGAAAATTTTGACATTTAAAGTTGTTGGTACGTGGATACAGAATTGAGATTATGATTAAATGCATTTACATGATGATAATGCATGGATATGTGTGGGTTTGTGTTATAGACTAATCTGCAAGTTAATAGGCTATCATATAGCAAAAGAATAATGATGATAAAAGGTTGACGTCATGAACATCGACCAAGAAACAATATGGTATGAATCTTGTATGTGAAATTATATTGGTTCAAATTCATTGCTATGATATGCGGACAAGTGCAAGTTTTTCAGGTGGCGAGACTGCCTAAAATTGAATATATGATGACAAAATTTCCAGCAACACGGTGCCATTGTATGGTCCATGGTAGGGTGTTGACCCTAGTTATGTTAGGAGGGGTGGAGGCATTTCCCACCATGTATCCTATGAAACCTGAATTCATGGGAGGATGGTGTTATCTCATGCTCCCCTAGATGTGTGATGATGATTGTCAGATGTTTGTTGGGGAATCTTGGTCAAGAGAGTTGACAATTCCGCTTACGGGTTCTATATGGAGTTAGGTCAATATAGTTGACGCTCCAGGATAGTCCAATAGAGGAAGGATAGGGATGGAAGATGGAAGTAGGTTAGGGAGGAAGGATGACTAGAAGTAGTTGAGAGTGTGTGGGGCTTTCACATTATGGTAGAATTTCTTGATTTCCTCATTTTGAATATGTTTGTGTGTGTGTGTATGTATGTTTATATTTATTTAACTGGACTACAATTATCTAAGTGAATGTTACTTGTGTTAAATTATTGTAATTGATGGATTTCGTGAACATTTTAAAGGGTATATTATATTTTATGAAATGAATGGTCTTGTTGATTGGATTGAACGCATACAAGAATTACTTTAGGTGTGATAATTATTGTCATTAGTACATGTGTGAGTCATATATGTGATAGCTACACATGCATGCCTTGCACATGTACACTAGTATGTATAAGTGTTTTGAATTGACAACATTGTTTATTTGATGTAGATGTATGAATCATGTGTCATTACCCTTTTATTGTAAATTACTCTAACTTCAGGGCAAAGTTTCTTGAAGGGTGGATGTATGTAACAACCCAATTTGATTATTCAATTTTCATAGTTATTTAATTTAAATTTAGTTACTTATTAAAATAAATTCAATAAGTCTTTTATTATTTTATTATTAAAAGGGAGGTGAAGTAATTAATGAAGTGATAAGGTTGTTGGGGAATTAATGAGGGGGATAAGGTAGTTGTGGAATTGAATGAGAGAGGAGGATAAGGAATAGGGCAAGGGACTTGGAGAAGTCTCTCATTTTTGTTTTGGAAAATTCTGCAAGAGGTGGAAGAGGAGGAGGAAAATGGAAGAATGAATTGTTATGGGGAACTCTCACAGGGCACTGTTGTTGCTGGGAACTTTGGGCTCGGGGGCCAGGAAACCGAAAGGATTCCTGGAACTAGGGAGCCGAAGAGGTTGTTCCTAGTAAGTTGGGAGGTTAATATTCAGTTGGGTGGTTTGGGCAAGCTCAAGAACAAGAGAACCAAGGACTAAACCAAACCAACCTGCAAGTCGAGGTATGTATTTTGTTATGTTGTTGTTGTTCTTATGTTGCTTATGTTGTTATTATTTTGTTTACCAGTTTATTTCTGGTATAAAGAAAACCATGAAGAAAAACCATAAACTAAATTGCAATTATTTCAGTAGGAGATATATATATATTCTTTTATTTTTGAGGCCCTGAAATAAGAAGGCCTTCCATGCTTCATGAGATTTGGGTCACATCGTGTATGTTCAACTCCTAGATTGTATGTGATGGATTAGTACACAAGAGATGGTTCATAATGGATTTGTAAATTGGAGATGGTTTACCTAGTGGTTGTTTGACCTCAGTTAGGTGCTTGCATGATCAAGAGTGGATAACATCTCCCCTTTATTGGATATTCTTATGTACTTAATCTATCTCTCTTTTGGAATAATTAGTGTTTCTTGAGATTGTTGGAGCATATTAAAGACTAGGGTTAGGGTTGTTGATACTGAGAGGGGGGTGAATCGGTATCAAGTACAATTTAAAACCTTTTTCAACTTATACTTAAACCATTCAACTATATCCAATGAGCAATGAACAATAATATAAGAGTTACACCAATACACCACAATACACCATGCACAATATATGAGAAATAATCAATAGTTAT